>JANBSE010000212.1:0-14924 GCA_027578475.1 Coemansia sp. RSA 2607
TCGCAGCGTCTGTCCAAGATGGAGAACGCCTTCAGCGTTTATCGCTGCCATACCATCATGAACTGTACCAGAACCTGTCCCAAGCACCTGAATCCTGGTTTTGCCATTTCTCAGATCAAGCTTCTGCTTGCCAAGAACTAGATACTTTTTTACCATTTATTTAATTCATATTGCTGGTGTATTGTCCAAGTGTCTTGAGACCAAATAGGATCGGTCTTATTTTAATTTAAATGGTGTCAAAGTCTCAATCAGAATCATTTTTGCTATACGATTGCATAGGCAACTACATCGTTGTGGTTGTCCGTATAAATGCGCGGACACGTTTCTGAAGTTGCTACCGTGTCTGGTTTGGCAGACAAATTGAGACAAAAAAGCATCTGCGGCTGCATATCGTCTTCGGCAGGGATCGACCGCTTGCTTGCACTGCTGCTCAAGCTGGCTTCTGAGGCAAATAGTGACTCGGCGCTCCACAATTTGATTACGCGATCAAGACCGGCTGTCACAAGCAGGTCGGGTCGTGATCTGACAAACTGCCTACATGCAGAACCAGTTAGCCTGTGTGTAACATATTGTTTAAAGGTTAAATCATTGTTAACGAGTACTTACAGAGCAGATATTGAGTAGCCGTGGCAGTCGGGCCAGAACTTTGCCGAATCGCCGTCAATACACATTATCCCACCGTCTGCATGACCGCTGGCAAGCATCCTTGTGCTGACGTTGTTGTCAATATTCCAGTAGTCAAGCGCGTATACAAACGGCGGATTGACCAACTGCTTTTGATTGCTCGCCTGGTTTGACATCACATTGGCATCTACTCCGTTGATCAGAGCCTCCTCTGCCATGTCCCAGAAGTGCACTTTCTGATCGAACCCTCCGGTCGCAATCTCTGGCTGCTCGGGATGAATGGCAACACATGAAGCCAGAGCTTCGTGTGCGCCAGCAAACTTATCAATAGCGATACTGGAGTCAGTGACGTCAAAAACACCAGTCATCCCTTCCTCATCTACCAATGCAACAAAGTCACCGCGCGTGCTCAGTGCCTCGACATCGCATTCATTATCAAGATCTACCAGTTCGACTGCCGGTCTTTGGATATGGCGAGTTAGTTTACGCCGATCAAGAACAGAAACATGCGAACCGTAAGAGACGACCAGACTAAAATCCGAAGCAAACGCAACACCTGTAATCCCGCTGTCATCGGCACCAAGAACAAAACCATCTATTACTCCGATCGCGCTACTGTCTCTGGTATCCCAAAGCGCGACAGTGCCATCATCGGAGCCAGAAAGCAGCAGTGCTTCGCAGTTGCAGGTACCTGCCGTTAGCGCTGTAATGCGGTCGCGATGCAGATTAAGTCTGGCAACTTCCTAGATATAAAAGTTTTAGCATTGAGATATTGAATGCTGACTAAAAATATGTGCACTCTTATTGAATACTTACATGAAGAGACATTGCAATAAATATAAAATTTTAAAGCAGTCTTTTATACGCCAAGAATCTCTTTAAAACAAAATACCACTTGTTGCACTTTAATACGTTTGGGTTTGCTGTAAATATTGTCAGAAGACTGCCAACACATTAATAAAATGAATATAGTTTGGCTCCTCAAGTCGAAGCAAATGTGTATAAAATATAATTATTGTGAAACGCCTGTAGCAGATACAAGACCATGTGCTAGATCTATAGCGCTCTCATTGTCCGCAGTGTCTGCAAGCTTTGGCGAGCTCGGGTCAGCAGCAATTGACAGTGTAACAGGGTGTGCAAATTGGATCTCGAGTTCGTCGTCATCATCCGATTCGCTAGATCCAGCCGAGGTTTCATATTCGTCTTGCCCAAGCACAATTGCCAATGCGTTAGAAGGTGCACGATCCTTTGAGATTGGAGGTGTAATCAGATCTGACAGCTCAGATCTCGACTCAACCGTAAGATCAGGGGGTTCAGAGTTGTCATCTTTCTCCAACTCTACCGGTCTACTGATAGTCGAAGTCTGATCACCCTGCCAGTGCATCCATGCCTCGAGATCCCGGGGTGAAATTGCACTCGACATCTCGACGATTGATTTGCGTCTACCCGGAGTGTATGGTGTCGATGCACCCGACTTTTGCAGTTTCATCGCACGTGCCCAGAATTTCTCCTGCATCTCTAGCTCGCCTGGATCCATTTCAGAGTCGCTGACCGTATCGTATGTCTTTGAGGTCAGGTTCAAAAAGCTCTTGGTCGAGTGTAACTTGCGCGGAGGTGCACGTGTTCCCGACGAAGGCTTTTGCTGCTGCTGTTGCTGCTGTAGTCTTTGCAATGGTTGTTTTGGGCTTTCTGCAACAACTGCGGCAACAGAAGGCGACTTAACGACAACGGTCTGCTCGGTAGCCGTGGTGACAGCATCATCAACCAAATCAGTGGATATATCGGGGCCAGACTCGGCTTTATCGCTGTCACTGCTGCTGCTGTTGCTGCTATTGTTTAGACTCTGCGCGGTAGCAATAGTAAGCTCATCAATGTTGATTTCCATAGGCGTTTCAGCGCCATCGCCGTTCGGAATATCCTCTGTTTCGCTAACTGGCTCTGTAGCAGGCTGCTCGCTGGTCAATGTCTGGCTGGGTAACTCTGTTTTGGCTTTAAATAGCGGTGCTCTAGCTGGAGGTGCACCCTTAATGATTCGAAGCCACTGCGCATTCAGAGACATATCGTCGTCAGCAGGGATCTCATCACCGTCGTCGTCGCCCCAGTTGATTGTTGGTCTGATTTTTTGACGCCCCGGAGTCATTGGAGTGCCTGCGGATGCGGGTGACATGTCAAACTGCGTAGGCTCAAACCCTCTGGTACTGGCGTCAATCTGAAGTGACTCTGGAATGTTTCTGCGTCGTCCAAAACTGGTTGACTCACTACCAAGCGTTGCTTGGTTGCTGGCATTAGCTGATGCGTCGGATGTAACACTATCGTCTTCTGCTCCATTATCAAGTACGCGCTCTTTTCTTCTCAAAAGACCACGCGGATACGGTGTCGGGGCTCTTCCAGTAGCTGACAAGAAATCTTTGTCATTTTCGCTGTTGACACCACTGTCATCGTCAGCATCGTCATCAGCATCTCTTGCACCCGTTCTGCTGGCAGAATGCAGAGGAATTGTTGTGTCCTCTGCTGCAAAAGTAGGTCCAGACACTTCGTGAGCTCTGATACTCTCTGGTTTCTTTGGTAGAACAGCAGCCTGTGCATTTTTCTCTGTGGCAATCCGAAGCAAAGTAGAATAAGACCTGCTACGTTTAGGCAGTCCTGGAGAAGTGAGGACAGCTGGAGTAGCGGGACTCTCTGGCTGGGTTTGAAGTTGCACGGATGCACCTGCATCGCCGTTAGATGGTATTAAACCAGAAACCGGTGCACGATGCCGACGAGTTTCCTCTGATGTGACCATAGATGCCAAGCGAGGACTGCTCGCGCTTCTATTCCTTGTATCAGAGGTCGTGATTGGCGGTGCTGCAGCAGCTGCAATACCGTTACGCGCTGGCTCCTGACCATTAGTTACTATAGCTGCTGGAATATTGACTGCATGCTGCGTCGAATGTTGCTCTTGCAGGGCCACAGGGTCTGCTATGCTGAATGCAGATGGTCTGCGCACAAGTCGACGTCCACCTGGTGGTTCAATACCATAGTTCATCTGTTGCGACGGCTGTTTTCGTGTTGGTGTTGGCGGTGATGCAAGATCAATATCTTCTGGCTCCTGAACATCCCAACCAGCAGCGCGAGCAGCATTGCTCGATTTATCATTGCTAGCAAGGCGCTGACTATCTTCCTGACGATGTTGGCTCATTTCCAGATCAATTAGTTGACGCTGGAGCTTCCAATATCGCGCATCTGCAACTGCAAACTGATCCTGATACTCTGGCCCGCCACGGAACGATGCCTGAGTCGAACGAGCCGCAGATGGCGGTAACTGAACGAAACTTGATCTCCGTGACATAGCCGGCTCCTGGTAGTTTACTGGCTGGCGCAGATCGGTGATGTCTGTGTACTCGCGCGAAACCACCAAGCTGTCGTCATCAGCCGGAACACTGCGTCCAGTGATTGCTGCAACTGGCCCTGGCTGTACTGCCAAATCCATTTGTTGCTGTTGCTGCTGCAAAGGATGTAGTGTTTCGGTGGCAGGAGGTGGTGCTCCACTCTGCGCCCCACCAACATCAAGTGTCGAGCTGAGAGTAAATCTGTAGACAGTCTTTTCACCCTTAGAGTCTTCTGCTTCGCACGATACTGTGGTCTCGAGTCGAATAGCGTCGGTTCCTCGCTCTAGCCTAGGCACTAAATGTGATATCTGATCCGAGTCGATGGAACCAAAATGTGGTCGAAGGTTGCGCGATATAACCGCTTCGTTCCAGCGCTGGAGTAACTGACCAGCCGCCTCTCGTGCATTACCGTCGCTTGCAACTCCCTCTTTAAACTGCATTCCCGCGTGCGGCGGAGGTGGTGCGTTTACAGAGCGAGCTTCATCCGTGGAAGGTCGCTGGCGCACATGACTAATTTTCCATGGTGTGTCGACTGGAAGCTGACTGCTGTCGATGCTGTCCATTGAAGATGGCGGAACACGCTGATCAGGAACAAGTGCACTGGTAAATGGAGACGGCTTGCCATCCTGAATGTACTGCTGCTCATTCAGCGGTGCACGGACCTGCTGGGCCCAAGCCCGACGACGTGCTTGCTCCTCACTAGATTCCCACAATGCGACAGGGTTAACGACTAAGGGCGACTTTGGCTGGGGATAATGAATCGGAGAGCTGCCTGTGTTGCTACGACTGCTTCGTGCGCTAGGCGTCTGACCCAGATAGTGGTCATCTTGGTGGGAATGATGGTCATTACTCCTATCATGATGCCTATGCTCGTTGCCATGATCATGAGGCTGAAGTACAATTTGTGAGGCCTCATACACTGGCTGGTTACCTGGTAGTGGCATCGGAGTGTAGTGCTGCGTCCGCGCATCATCTCCATGACGGGAACTATGGCTCCATGGCTGATGGTCGCCGCCAATGTGCTGAGGAAAATGCTCTTGGTGGTAATGGTGCTCGTGTTCATGATGATGGTGGCGGTGGTCTTCGTGGTAGTAGCCGTCATTATGTTGATGGTGCTGGTCATGGTCCTGGTGATGGTGATAGTCGTGGTGGTCGTGATAGTCGTCAATGTTTTTCTGCTCGTGATACTGTGGCCGATCGGCAACCCGGCGCTCAATATAAGCTTGATCGTACGAGTGCGGCTTATATTCATCGTGGTGGAGCCAGCCTTCACGAGCAACATCTTCCCATGGGCGCTGCGACTGCATCCATGCTGGAGGCTCGGGTTTATGTTGCTGCTGCTCGTGATGCTCGTATTGATGGTCATGACGGTGGTCTTCATGACGGTGGTCTTCGTGATGGTGTCCGTGGTGCTGGTGATCGCTGTGCCGATTATCATGATGGTTATTCTCAGCACCAGTATCTCTGTGACTGTGGTCATGACTGTGCCTATGATCGTGCTCAAAACTACCGCCATGCATATGTGGAGGACCAGAATGCGTCTGATGATGGCTGCTGTGGCTGGTGTCGTTATGATAGTGGTGCTGATGGTCATGGTGACCGTGCTCTACATCATGCGTACCATGCTTGTTACCATGGTCGTGTCCGTGGCCGTGGTTGTCGTGATAATGCTCGTTGTGACTATGATGCCCGGATCCACGATCTTGAACAGAATCATCGTGATGATGATGGTGGTGATAGTCATTCGAAGGCGGTAGGGAATGATGCACAGATTGATGGTGAGACTGAGACTGGGGCTGGTACTGGGGTTGAGGTGTATAGGTATGTTGGCGAAGATATGCGTAATCGAGTGGGTGCACACGATCGGCAGCCCACGACCAGTCTTTATTCCAATCCGGGACCTCCTGCACAAATTCCCTTGAATTGTGCATGCCAGAGTCTGCACCATGAGAATCTTGGTGTACCACAGGCACGGGTTCAGGCGCAACAGGCTCTGTAATATGCCAATACCCAGCCCCAAAGGCAGCAGATTTACTGAATGGGCCACGCCAGTACACCCAGCCTGAAACGTGCTCGTCATGAATGTTCCACCACAGATTCACTAGCTGTCTCCAGCGCTCAGGTGTGGCAGGGTCAGATATTAGCTGACCACCTGGAGTGCGTTCCCAGTTCCAAGGCTTAGATATTCCGATAAAGTGGACCACGCGTACTTCGTGACTAAACCTCTGCAGCGCAGGCATGTATGTGTAGTAAACATTTGCAGTCGAGTTGTAGACAAACGGCAGTCTGCGGTACGGCTGCGCAGTGGACCAGTCTGAAAAGTGTTCGTTGAGCAGTCCCTGATCAGCACCTACACAAAGATATGAACGCGATTTGCATGCCAGAATTGTTTGAAATGATTAGCATTAGAAGCAGCTACTATTTTGCGCACGTGCCCACAACAAGCAACACGCACAGATGGATTAGGGGTGAGCGCACAGAACATCATCTAACCTTGCCTGAGCTAAGGCAAGAGCTATCTTGCGCTCGGCGCATCCATGTCGCGATTGTTCACAAAAAACATGTAAGTGTAGAATGTTTTTTCTGCTGTTGCAGCTGCTGTACATGCAAATGACAGCAGAGGAGCATTGACCTTATTGCAGCATGCGTGCAGCTATAGCAGATAGACAAGAAGACAAAGCGTGCAAGCACCACAAGAGGGACATTTTGAGATACTCTACCATCAAAGCTAGCAGCCAGAGAGCTTGCTCGGCGAACAAGGCTCTGGAAGCACTCGTAACCCGGGGCTAGCAGCAACACACCCGAGTTGAAACAGTCAGGCCAACCAGTATCTGGCGATGCAGCCACGAGGCCGCCTTCTCTCCATCGAGGTGTCTCCTCACGCCAGGTGTGGTAGCGCGAGAACAGGTCGTCGATCGACTGGCGCACAAGCGTATCGGCATCCAAATAGCAAAGCGCATCCCAGGCACCAAAAAGTGCCGGATCCCACAGCTGGATTTTCGTCATTGTGCTCCGCAAATCAGGGCGTCCGAGTAGTTCCAGCCCTTGATCGTCCGAGGATAACCGCACGTCGGTTTCGATAACGCCGTCAAAGTGCTGACGCAGTCTCTGCAGCGAATGTGCGCTCAGTGTATGTGGTGTAGCCAGGCAAACGACGCTAAATGGTGTTAGGGTGCGGCGCAGCGAGTGTAGAAGCACCAGCGCCCCATCCACATACCCGTCGCTTGTAACCAGTGTCACGTATGCAAACCGCTCGGTTGCCGGCTGCGCGACAGTCGTGCCGGCGTCCTCTTCCATGAAAATTATATGGGTTTACTATTGAATATAATAGTGAAGGCAAGCTGAATTCAGTACCGCTGTCTGTGTCTGTTAGAGTAATAAGAGAGGCAAAAATAAAGCGAGCAGAACGACTGCGCAAGGCTATGTTAGCCGTTTTCGCGGTTTAAGCGCTATATAGAGGCTGAAGGTGTTGGTAGTTGAATAGAAAGACACTCAAGCGCCCACACACGTACGTATACAAACTTGGGCAGCCAGGAACGAAAAAAGAAAAGATACTAAAGTAGAAGAAGAAAAATTTAGAAACACCAGTTGCAGCTCCAAGTAAAAGCAGGCGGGAAAAATAATGGGCAAGCGCGGAAGAGACACTCAATTCATCAAAGCCAAAATCAGAGCAGGAGTGTGATGAATAGCACGCAGCAGGCAATCTCCCGCTGGCGCGTGCTTGTTTATGCAGACTCGCGAATCGTCGCCTTATTTGGAGAGATGGGAAAAAAGGGAAAGGCTAATCGTCGTCTGCCACTATAGCACAAAACCATGAACGAATTTAGCCCAGCGCCGTCGCCATTATTGCCATGCAAGGGTTTCAGGGCAGATCGGAATATAGTGCCAGAGCTGACAATCGAAAAAAAGAGAGCAGAAGCAGAGCTGGAACAATGACTGTATCCACATGTAGAAAAACAACGAGTAGCGCTGAGTAGAGATGTGCTGGGGTAGACCCAGATCCGCAACCACAATATCAGACATGAATTAAAAAAAGGCGTCGTCGCCACTTCACTCGATGAGCTCATTCTGCGCCTTGATCTGCTATGATAAGACTCAAGCATGGGGTTGTTATAGATTGTAAAAATCTATGCGTATCTATTTTGTTTCAAGTATCATCAATGGTACATTAGAAAAGACGCCCATAGAGAATACTTACCAAACAGAAAAGACAAATGTAAAAAAAGAGTAGTGACTTTCTAGAGAAATGAGAAGAAAAAGAAAGGATCCAAACTACATTAAAACAGATGACAGCAAGGCAGAAATAATAGAGGCAACCCGTGTTATCACAAACGCGAGAATTTCGGGGATGGAGAGATCGATAGCCCAGTTCTTCGCACGGATAGTATCTGAACGCTGCAGAAAAAAATGTAAATGAGGGCATATACCAACTCATGCAAGAAGACATATCAAGCTGCTTTTTATACACCTACATGTCCCCCAACTTCCGCAAATACCAGCCGGGCAGCGGCTATCTCGAACGGCTTCTTACTGGTGCTGGCATTGGCCGTTTCTGCAAACTCCTGCATAATACATCGACGGGCGCATTACAGGGAGGATTTTCTTGAAGCGTTATAATTTGAAAAAAAAGCAAATAGGTTATATTCAAGTAGAACGCTGCACTCTGGGAAATGAAAAGATTCCAGCCAGTTTGCTGTTAATCGTGTGGACTGCAAGTAAAAATTAATGTCATGTATGCACTGTGTCTGCTTTATATGGCGACAACAGCAGCCGCTCAACAGCATTTTATAAAAATGCATTCTCAGAGTTGTATGTGCGCCAATACAAAAAAAGGAGAATGTGAGAAACGTATCTGCGCATTTAGACAAAATACATATTGGGGGTAGAACTATGCCTTCTTAATACAGGCAATGTATTTCGATTTGGGGAAAAAGAAGCACAAGAGATTGCTCACTCGGTGGAATTATGTATACTATGTTTACGTGTGTGACTTGACTGCTATAAAACGCACACCTTTGCCGTCGTCAGAGGTTTTCCATCTCGACAGACTTTGTGTACAATGTATATATGCTCTGATAAATCCCACGACGTGTGGTGGTCACTTGCCACCGACATAAAACTTTGCCAAAAATACAGAAACTCTTGGATGAGAATTTTGTGTTGTTCCTGTCAATCATGCCACTAGATTGCAACTTGATAGTTGCAAGGCGATGCAGAGAAATTTGTGCAGTCTCGGCATGAAATGACGCAAGGCGTGTTGGTAAAAAAGAATAGTTGTTCTTGTTTATCGGATAGCGTTCAGCAAATGAAACAGGCGCGTATATGTATTTCTGATGCTGTACATCTGCATACATGCCAAAAATTTGAATGTTTGCAGGTTAAAGTAATGTGAAATGAGTGAACAAGAAAATACTTATAAGCAGTTCTAATTTTATAAAAAAAACCTCCTTTCTCTTTACACTGTATCGCTGTTTCTTTCTCAATACTCTGCTTAAGGCTCACAATTGTTTAACGTAATTACATACTTTATCCAGACATGGCAGAGTCACCGTTGCCGCGTATGTGCTTTGCCACTCTGCTTACTACCGACTCATATCTCCACGGAGCACTGACACTTGCCGCTTCTCTCAGAGAAACTGGAACCAAATACGAAATAATATGTCTTGTTGCCGAAGGACAGCTGTCCAAGCCAGCTTTTGAGCGCCTGTCGTCAACTTTTGATAGAGTTGTTAGTGTACCTATTCTGGATACGCACGACTATACCAATCTGGCTCTTCTTGGCAGACCCGATCTGGGTGCAACGGTCACCAAAATAGCAGTCTGGTCGCTGACCGAGTATGACCGCGTTGCTTTTCTTGATGCAGACACTCTTGTTCTAGAGTCGATTGACTCGATATTTGACAACACGGCTGATGAGTCTGGGCACGAAGGGAGACCCAACGGCGGAATGCAGAACGAGGGCTTGCTTGCTGCTGCGCCGGATCTCGGTTGGCCTGACTGCTTCAATTCGGGTGTCTTTGTGGCAAAGCCGTCAGAGTCCACCCATGCCAATCTGCTCAAAATGCTAGCCACTCAAGGCTCGTTTGATGGTAAGTTACCTTTGTGCCTTGTTTATTGACGGCGTGATACTGTTGCTGCTTTTCTACATTTGAGAACAATGTTCTGCAAGTGTGCTCCAAGCGTGTTGCTTAATATCACAATGCATCCACAATTATCGATATGCAGGAAAGAATCCCAAGATGTTTTTTTGCCATATCGATTGAATATCGTGCAATCGCTCGTCCCAATCGATTCTCATCGATTCGGATATTACTGACACCTGACTGTGTTGCTGACAAGCTAAACCCTATCTGTTCATATCGTCTCTTTTATCACTCACCATCATCGACATAGGTGGCGACCAGGGACTTCTTAACGCGTATTTCAGCGATTGGAGTCGCGCCGACCATACGCGCCGTCTTCCTTTTAGCTACAACACGACATCGACCAGCTTCTATACGTATGCTCCAGCTTTTGCCCGCTTTTCAAGCGACATCAAGGTTGTGCATTTTATTGGGCCACACAAGCCCTGGAAGCACCAGCGCCTGATTACCGGGTACATCATGGGAAACAGCGAGGGCTTGAGCAAGTTTGTCGAAAAGTGGTGGCACATACACGACGCCCATGTGTCGTTCTGGTCGCCTGGCGTTCTTTTCGATAAGCTTATTGCCTTGTCGTTGTCAGATACATTCAGACAAAATACCGAAGAGGCTGCAAAGGAAGTTGTGGCTGTCGGCTCCCACGCAATGGACGATTCGTGGAAAAGAGATGGCAGCGATTACTCGTCTGTTGACGAAAGCAGAGCAGCATTAAATGACGATTGGGGCTCGTTCACGCCGGCTCCAGATTTTGCTCTGAGTAGCGGGTCTTCGTCGCCAACAAAGTCAGCAGGGTCGCCAAAGTTAAGCTAGATGTAATGTTGTTGATTTATACATTAAGATAATCTATGGAAATAAGACGTCTCTATCATTCGAGCTTGGGCTCATTAAGCTGAGAGGTATACTCCCTAATTGTGTGCAGCATTTCTTGGTCGACCTTGACACGCAACTGTGCAATCTGGCGCATCGTCTGTACAAAAGTATCCTTCATGTTTGCCTTGGCCAGGTGTCTAAGCACCAGTGTATACAGCCAAGGTGGACCGGCCAAACCAAGGTCGTGCATTTTGCTCAAGAGCAACATTGCACTGTCTATATGCGATTTTTGCAGATAGTACTCGATTATTAGCGAGAAGTGTTCTGCGTTGCGTCTCACGCTCTTGAGTCCAAAGTGCCGATTGCCGCTGTCTTTCCTGCCAATAGCTTGAAAAATGCGCAGCGCTTCGTCAATATTGTTCTGGCGCAGAGCAAGGCTAATCAGCTGGAGAGCTGTAATCTCATCATGTGGAACTCTCCGAGAGACCATATCGTCAAACATCGACTCGGCGCGAGCGTATTCACCAGCACTGATACAAACCTGAACAACAATTGAGTATGCTGCGCGGGGTCTGACCTGGTCATGGTACTCAAACTCGCTCCAGATATGCATCATTTTATCAAGGATCATGCGATGAAATTCGGATGCACGGTCCGTGAACTGACCATCTTTTCTCTGAATAGCAACGCTCTCTGTAGATGGGGCGACATCTGGAAGCTCCTCTGAATCAAGCGACGGGTTTTCTATATGTGCAGTCGGAGAAGTGGAGGCGTCTTGAAGAGAATTTTGGCCCGATGCCAATGTTTCTTCAGAAAGCTGATCGGGATTCCTTTTTGGTGGTGAAGCGCGACCATAGCCGAGAAGGATGGTCGTGATCAGCTTGTGCGATGGCTTGATATGATACTTGCGCATCTCCTCTAGAACAGCGTCAACGCCCCTATACAATCCATGTCTGGCGCATCCTTGCGCTATGGCCCCAAAGAAGGCAATATCAACCTTTGCAGGAGGAATTAGTCGAAGAAGCCTTAGACAATCTTCGTGTCTACCACCAGAACCATACGATAGCAACATAAGTGCGCGCGTAATCATGGAAGGGTTAAGTCCGCTATTAATCGCAGGGACTATAAAGCGGCTCAGCGAGTTTACAAGATATGGTAGAGACAGGATAGAATCGCTGTCGCTTTCAGTATGTGTCGGGGTTTTGTATAATGCATCGTACGTCTCCAAAATATGCGATACAGCGCGGCTCAATACAGGGAACGTCAGTTCCTGGTCGTGTTCTCGCAAGACACGGACAACCATGCTAGCAGCCACAGCTTGGTATTTCGCCCCAGATGTCGATTTTAGAAAGTCAAGAGCAGTTTTCTGCTTGAACTCGCTTGTCTCAAAGACTATACGAATGACCCTCAGCAGTGCGCTCGTATTGAGAGGTGCAAGGCAATCGACGAGTCCACGCCACAGAAATAAGTGGGTACCGCAGTCAGCCAATGCAGAAATAACCCACTCGAGGTCAACTATGCGACCAGTCTCGATACAGCTGTAGATAACAGACACAAGGGTCTCGTTGCTCATAGTACCCAGTGAACCCATGCGCTGTATGTAGCGCAGAAAGTTTACTGCATCTGACGAGGTTGACCGGAGAGTTAGATAATGGCAGATCTGGTTCGCTACTTCAGGTCTCAAAGCAATGTCCCGCTGAACAATATGTCTAACCATGCTGTGCGCCTGGTCCCAAAGCCGATGGTTTAGGCAGTAACCGATGAGAGCGCTGTAGGGGAGTTTGGACCGCAGAACTGGCAGCGAGCTCAAGAAGCTGAATGCGTCAAGGGCACCAGCAATGCCACGATACTCGATCAGCGTTTTCACCAGCTTATCTCCAGTTGCGGCATGAAGCTGAAGAAAGCTCAAATCGGCGGACCCGAGTCGCTCGCGGATGTCGTCAAATGTGGATAGCGCCGAGCTTGGATTGGAGCTTTCAAGGCGGAGATGCATAATATAAAGCAGTGTCTCTACGCTAGATGGAATTCCGATTGCTGTCAGACGTGCAAAGGCACCTAAAGCCAGCTCTGAGTCACCACGCATGTGCAGCGTTTTGATGAGTTCTCTGAACAGACTAGATGAGGGTGTGAATCCATCTGACACCATCTTTTTGACAAACATCTCCAGCTGCATTGGTTCAGTCGTCGTGTCGGCCAGTTTTAGCTCCAAACGTACGTTTGCTGTAATGTTGTTGTCGGGAAACCGCCCAGAGTCGATTCCAACAAGCTCCTTTGCAAGACCTATTTCGCCAATCGCACACATTGCATGCACTGCCTTGGGAATGCCTCTGGACGCGTCAGCCAATATGCGCGTTGCCATACTCTGCGCTAATGTAAATTTTCCGCGGCGAACAGCGTTGTTCATGGTAACCAGCCAAAATTTGAACAGCTGATTGGGCTTGGCGTTGTCCAAATCTACCTTTGAAGCCACCATATCGAACATATCGTCCTGGTGTGACTTGTTGTAGCCGTGCATCAGACCGATAAGAAAACGTGTGTCTGGGTTGCGACCCCAGCTACGCATAAACCCAACCACTTCAGCTAACCGCTTAGAGCTTCGATCAGTATCGAGATCAAGTGCGCATGCCTGTGCCAACTTTTCCAAGCAGAGCGCGATGGGCTTGGAGTCGATTCTTTTCATTGTGTCAAACAGTGCGTAGGCTGCTTGTGCGTTGGCCAGACTCGCATACCTGGCCATAATCTTCCCAAACATTACCGGCATTGCTCTTCCCGTGGCTACAAACTGCTTGTCGAACATCGCCTGGGCTTCTTTGTGACGCGTGCTCCAAAGGAGACACAGACACATGCTCCAGTCTAGCCTTTCCTCGTGTCCGGTGCGATCGGCCGCTTCGTAGCAGCGCTGTGCATCTTCTGGCGAGTCGAGATGTGCATATGCCTGTATTAGATTTGGCCGCAGAGCGTTTAGAAATATTGGGTTTCTCCGAGCCAAGTCGTTCTCAATGTGCCTCAGGATCCGCTTCCCAGCTATATGGCCCATAGTCGATGCATACCTCACAAAGCGTGCGGTGTTGTAGTAATACGAAAGTGAATTTCGTTCAAGATCTGCTTCGTATGCCTGCCATACCTGCTGTGGGTCTAGTTCGATAACTGGACGTCTAATAAGACTACCAAATCGGTCTTGCAAGCCTTCAGATTGACTGCTTTTAATCTGCGTCTGCTCTTCCAATGTAGACAAAATATCTGCCGATTTTCCAGTGTCAGGAATGATCTCTGGCTCGCGTACAGGACTCTGGTACACTGTTTCTCGTGTGATGTGTGTTACCTGTGTGGGCTTTTCGAGCTCATCGCATATCCTGCGCACGTTTGCTGCCTGGGAATCTGTCAGCTCATGTCGCCCAGTGATGTTTGTCAAGATTTGCGCTATCCGACCAAATGCCCGCGTGCGATCCGAGTCTCTTGCAACGACCTGTAGCACCCGCTCGATCGTAGTCCATGACAGATCCTCCGACGATATTCGCTGGTAGAATCCCCAGATATGTTCTCGCTGTGCGACCGTTCCTGTCTGCAGTTCAATTCGAAGCTCGCTCTGTAGCCTCTCTTCGTTTGACCGATCCGATGCTGACTGTATCGCTAGTCCTCGGCTGTGTTGTCGAAGCCTTGCATGTTGGAAACTTGCGCTGCTTGGAAGCCGTTGCTGTCCGTGTGTAAGGAGTTTATGTCTCAGCAGCCAGGGCCATGCTGCGCAGCTCCACATGGCAACACTGCTGCGACTGCCGGTGTTCTAGGACAAAGCTTCAAAGAGACTATTACGAAATGCTCTTTGGCCCTCCTTTCTGCTTAGCTGGCAAATTAACCTACTCAAATGGCTGCTACAGTAGGTTGGAAAGAAGTGTTTGTTTGAATGCAGCAGATAACTGAGGTAAAATTTTAAAAGTGAATAGCAAAGCTAAGAGAAGAATTCGAATTTGGGTACTCTGGACTA
>JANBSE010000213.1:0-14918 GCA_027578475.1 Coemansia sp. RSA 2607
CTCCTGGCGAAGCACCGGAAGGTGCACTTGTTTGATATAAACTTTCCCGGCCGCATGGTGTTTCAGGAGAGCGAGGTGCTGAGCGCCGGTAACGAGTTGACTCAGTTTGCTACGCCCTGGGGTGCCGTGGGTTTGGGAATTTGCTACGACGTTAGGTTCCCAGAGATGGCCATGGTGGCTGCACGCCGCGGATGCCTGATGATGGTGTACCCGGGTGCGTTCAACACCACGACGGGTCCGCTGCATTGGGAGTTGCTGATGCGCGCACGTGCAATGGATAATCAGATCTTCATTGCTGCGTGCTCCCCCGCGAGAGACGAAAACGCCGAGTACCATGCGTGGGGTCATTCAACTGTTGTTGATCCGTATGCCAGGGTCGTTGCCAGTACTGATGAGAAGGAGGGCATTGTCTATGCTGATGTTGATCTGAGTCTGGTCGACGAGGTGCGCAAGGCTATCCCTGTATACACGCAGCGCCGGTTCGACGTTTATCCGGACGTTGCTGCGAAGCGGTGATCTGGTGATCGGTGATCTGGGACGCGTGTCGCACGCGATTTGCCCATCCAGTCAAAAAGGCTGTTTTTTTTGTTTTGCGCGCAGCCATTCGATCAGTTGTCGCGTACTTGGCACTAGATACGTGTTCGTCTTTTTTCTTTACATAGTTTCATTTTCTATTCACACATATCTCGACTGCTCTCTCTCTTTTTCTGATTATTTAAATATACAAGACGATTCATAAAACAATTTACACTAGGTGGCAATGAGTATGTTTGACAACTAATCTGCGGTTGCTGGCTAAATTGAAGACCAAATACAACCAGATAGACATACAAAGAGCCAGCTTACTAACTCTATACACACTCTATCATTCTTTCCGATATAGACTACGGAGGATTTAATCAGTCTGGCGGCGGTGGCGACTATAGCTACGGCGGCATGAGCAGCGGCCAAGACTTTTCTTACGGCCAAAACAGCGGTGGCGGAGCCGGTGGCAGCAGCGGAGGAGGTTGGATGGCCGGTGGCGGCGGCGGTGGTGGCGAGGACGACAAGCCGCGTGGCGGTTACAAGAACCAAACGCTACGCCCGGTCACTATCAAGCAGATGTTATCAATTGACAACGTCAAAGACGATGCGCCAGTGATGATCGACGGCGAGGAGGTCCGGCAGGTGACTTTTGTTGGCGTCGTACGCAATATGAACCGGCAACAGGTCAATCTGATGTACTCTGTAGAAGACGGTACCGGCAAGATTGACGTGCGCGTGTGGACCAAGGATGGCGACGAAATGGAGGTTGGCGAGCAAACCAGCCCTGATATCGTTGAGGGTCAGTATGTGCGCGTCTACGGTGAACTCAAGTTCTTCAACAGCAAGCGCTATGTGTCTGCATTCAAGGTCCGGCCTATCACTGACCACAACGAGATCACCTACCATGGTATTGAAGCTATCTACGTGCACCTGACCAAAACGCGTGGTGTGCCACCGGCTCTGCGATCGAACACCGCTGCTGCTGCTGGGGGTTCGCATGGCGCGGGAGCTGCCGGTGCATCCGGATATTCTGGTGCGGGCGGCTTTGGAGGCGGCGGTGGTGGTGGTTCAAACATGAACCCGTTGCACTCGGCAATCATCGAGGTTGTAAAGAACAACATTTCCCCTGAAGGCGTATCTGTTGCCAATATCGGCAACTCGCTAGCTGGCAGGTTCCAGAGCTCTGAGGTTTCGAGCGGCATTGACTGGCTAGTATCCGAGGGCCATCTCTACAACACCATTGATGAGAATCACGTACTGACGACTCATTAGTTATTGGTCACTCTCATTTTTTTATTTTATGTTTTCCAGAACCAAAATCTGCATGTGGTTCGCGTAGTAGAGGTCCATCCATTTTTTAGTTCCAAAAGTAGCGTAAAGTGCCTCACGTGGCGTGTGCGTGGTGGGTGTATGGAGGCGAAGTAAGAGTAATAAAAGTGGCGAGGCGCAAACGTTTGTAATATCTGTGCTGCTTGGACAATTTCTAGCCTCGAAACATCGGCCTTTTTTTTCTTCCGTCTTTTTTTCTTCCATCAAGGAACTCAATAAAGTCGCTTAAAAAGTGTAAATCGCACAGTGTAGTATTAAACCATCAAGGCGCAACAAAGCAATTTCTATTCTTGTTCTTTTTGCCTCCTCCTCTTGTTTTTTTAGTTGACAAAACTTTTCTACCTCTCTTTTTTCCATACAAATTCACATCCAACAAATGCCGCTTGTCACTTTCAAGACCCCGGAGCGTATCTGCTGGAACGACCAGGTGTCAGGCAGCACCTTCTTTGTTGTTGCGAATTCCGACACAACTTTGAAATGGAGAGCCAATCCGAAGCTTCCTCTTGAGGAAGTTGTTTACTGTAAGTTGACAGATACACATAGTTTTGTGTCTGAGAGAGTCACTGTTCGCTATTTGGTTTGTTGCACCTATTAAACTTGTTTTTAATGATAATATTATGCAACTAACAGCAATATCTGATATTCCATCTCACTTTTCATTTTGCCATGTAGCTGAGGATATCCTGTGCTTCAACGGAACGGGCGCTGGAATATGCCGGGTCGCGTCGCAAGAGCAGCTGCAGGCAGCGTTCAAGACAACAGAACCGTCGGCAATCATCAAGAGCATTCTATCTGCCGGGACAGTCGTAATGAAGGAGTTTGAGCTGGAAGTCGATTCGCAGAGCACCACAGCCTACAATGCAGCATCGAGCGCCGCCACAGTGGCTACTAGCGCCGCTACCAATGCGCTTGAGGGAGTCAAGGGATATCTGTCGTCGTTCTGGTAATGGCCGTAAAAAAACACATTCCATACCTTTTTTGATTTATACTAGCACATCTTGAATGCAATAACACCGTGTACACGTACAAGTAAAGCTTCTACTACACTTAACCACCGAAACGGCCACTCTAGACTCTTTATAAATTGAAAGTTTTGCTGATCACACAAAAAAAAAGGTGAGAAGAAAAGAGACAACAATCAGATCACGGGTTTGAATCAGCACCGAATAGATGGTTTTGGCAGAAAGGCATAACAGCGGCTTACTTCTCTGAATCTCTTATTATAATTTTCAATTTATGCACAACATACATTGTCTTTACACGTGAAGAGTTGCGCAAAATCTATCGAGTTTTATTGTAATGTTTAGAAAATAAGAGTAGAAAGATAAAATTATACAATGAGGATTGTTTCATGCTGTTTCTACGAGATTGTACAAGCAAATGATAATACCGACGTGCTGCCTAATAAATGCCGCTGCCGCTAATGCTTAGAATGAAGTAAAAAAAATATCTGGACTGTTATCTGTCCAATTGTAACAAAAAGCAGATTCTATTGATGCGTGAACCGTCTTTTTTATAATAGAATCTATAATCCGACTTATTCCCCGGTCACAATTGGGACATCATCAAAAGTACCGTCGGGGTTCATAACAGGCGCGCTCTTGTTGTTGTAGATGCTCATTTTGCTAATGCACGGACTGATAAAGAGTTAAAAAATATAAAGTAAATTGTAGAATTGCTGACGAGTTTAGCAAACTATCGCTCAATTGAATCAGAAGAAAAGACAAATTGTATTGTGTATGTTTACTCATGTCAGCTAAACCGGGAATCCCTGGATCCTTTTATATTGTTATCCTAACAGAGGAGTATTTTGTATTTCAGACAACTGGGTTGAACTATTATTGCGCGAACGTCGATTTATTGTTAGTAAATTCCTGAACTCCGAAAAGAACTCACTCTTTTGTCCATGCCCAGTTTCATGTCCACATTTCACCCACATACACACAGACGTTTGATTTTCCACTATTTCCTTTTGTGTTACATGCACATTGGCAATCGCTACTTTTTTTAGTAAAGTGCCATCGGCCAATTTTGTGATTCCTCTCCTGGCTCACGAGTATCCAGACTCAAGCATGCAAATACTAATGTTGAAAGTTTACCTACGAGGTTTTAGGTCAACTATCCTGAAATATGGACAATCCTTTTGTATTTTGTAATATGGCGTCTCTTCTTTAAAAACCCAAGATTTTTTTGTAAATTTTTCAATGGTACAATCGCTTGGATATTCTCATATTTTTGTTTTGATGGTTTCATGAATCCAACCCAATCTGCATATATTATAGCATAAATATGCCTGACTGTGACACTTGAACAAAGTGTGAATGCATATTTCCAAAGACCAAACGCATCTCTTTGCAAGAAAAGCGCAAAGAGCATAGGCATGCATTATAAATTGTTTATAAGACAAAATATTAGCATAGACACGCACAAATTGAAAAAGTGAAAAGCTAGACTGCATGGAAAAATGCAGAGGAAGTGTCTGGAAGAACATAGTCGCCCTTGTATGATCCTGAAACCTTGAATATGGCCGCCATGTTCTTTGCGCTTTCCTGAGAAACATTGGATTTAATTGTCACTGTGTTGCCACTGGTGCTAGCCGATCCACGACTAGAAGAGTCAACAGTCTGACCATCAGGAAGTGTAAACGAGATTGACCAGTTTCCGCTAAAGGCATCTTTGTTAGTCTGAATCTTGATGACTGTCGTAAACTTGTTGTCTGTCAGATCGCTGACAACAAACTCGACACGAGTAGGCACATTGCTCTTTGCGGAAACAGGCTTTGGTCGAAGACTAGGCTTGGTGATTTTTGAAACCGCAACAAGGTTCTGACGCTTGTTAAAACCAGACCCTCCGGATACTGCACAGCCATCGGTTGGACGACCATTTGACCAGTCGCAGGTGGCTGTCGAGCCGCTTAGATAGCAGTAAGTCCCTGGTGCGCATGGTGCAACCCACCATGATCCGTTATTGCAGATGGCAAAGTTCTGACCACTACAACCTTGTTGATAGCCGCTACACTTGCCGCCATTGACTGGGCATGTAGATGGAGTTGACGTAGTTGTTGGTTGAGTTGTGGTAGACAAAGTCGTTGTGCTGCTGACCGGTGTTGAGGTAATGGAGGTAGTTGACGACGAAGTTTGAGTAGAGGTAGTGACGATAGTTGATGTCTGGCCACCGCCGCCCGGGTTGCTACCACATGAACCGCCGGAATTAAGTGCAGCGCGGATAGAACTGGCTAGTCCACTAGACCGAGACTGGCTGACATCCCATGTCATGATGCCGCCAAGGCTGCTGTACTGAGAGCGGACCGATGTGTATATGCTACCAAGCGTTGATCCACTTACATATCCGGATGAAGCAGCGGATGGTCCTCCAGGAGCACCAATAAAAATTTTGACATTTTTGTTGATGGCCCTTGTTTTTGCCCAGTTATCCCAGTCAGCATAGTTAAACCAGCTTGGATATGCATTAAGCCCACAGTAGTTGTTGTAGAACTGAACATATACCATGTCAAACCAAGCGCTGTTTAGTACTGATCCCAAATACGAGTCTGGGAACGGACACTGGGGAGCAGCCGCAATGTAGTACTGCTTACTTGGATCGGTCGCATAGTGGCTACGAAGCTGGTTGATAAACCCAGCATACCCCGAGCTGCTACCGCCTTCGATATCCAGATCAATTCCATCAAGAACAGCGTCATCAAACGGTCGCTGCGTAGAGCTACCCTTAAAAAACATGTTCCACATGGTGTCGGCAAAAGCGGCACCGTCTGCGTCGCTAGAGAATCCGTAGGCACCCGAGGCACCGCCCATGCTCAGAATAACAGCTTTTCCCTGGGACTGACAGTACTTTATGTCCTGAGCAATAGTCGGGCAATGCAGCAGAGAGCTTCCAGGGAATGTCGTCTCGCAAGCGTTGGCAAAGTTGAGGAGAATATTCGGAAAGCCGTTCATAAAGGCCAGGACAATCAGATCTTCGGTGGAGTCCTGGCAGTAACTACCGAGTGTTTTCTGATTACCAGCCGAGTTCTGACCATAATAAGAAACGTAGTTGGAGTTGCAGTTAACGTTAAACGCAGATCCTAGTCCCGCAGATGCCGCCAGTAGTGCAATTAGTCCCGAGAAAAGCTTCATTGTTAATATGGAAATTTTATTATGTGTAGGATAATATGCAGAGCGCCAGTCTCTACAATGGATGGATATATTTCAGCGATATTTATATGCTAAAGCTAACAAAGGTGTGAATAGTAAAAAAATACGCAGTAGGATATTTTGACAAGTTGCCAAGACACGGAGCAAATGCGTTTTCCGAAAAAAAGACATCGGTTTATATACGAACGACTTTAATATGTGAATGAGTCCACTCATTATTATTATTTTTGAGCAAGGCCGACATATTAGCTGCGGAATGCATCAGCGTCACCATCTTTTAAATTGCGCACGGTCATACAAATCCCTCTTTTTCTCGGAAGCAATGGACTGCCGAGAAAATGCAATATTCAAATATGGCAACCGGAGTCACATAGCAAGGGTCATGTGCCTGTAGACTCTTTGCAATGTACTATGCTCAGATTCAAGTAAGCATAATTGCCTGCCTTTACTTCAGAAATATGATCTTCAAGAGTGCAGGGTGGCTTTGTTCTCACAAGATTTTTCTTTATATTGTATATGTGATACTTGCATAGTCCGGTTTTCTATATTATCTATTCATTATAGCTTAGCATGCGGGTGTCTATTAATTAAAACTCATGACATAGCATCTGGCCCAGAAATGCACACTTGATATCTCTGCTGCTGCTTGCATGACAGTCTCGGTCTGCAAAACCTATAAGACGGCGCACTTTAAGACATTAATACAAAAATAGCGGGTATTTTGCATTATATATTTTAATTATTGAACATTTGTATAAGCAAATATACAAATTAAAAATAATATACAGTTGTTATATTATTAAAGTCAAACCGTCTTTTCTAATTGTATACACACAAACAACCAAAATAAACTCTTATTTTCTGCAATGATAGACTGTATGTATACTAGTTTAAATTAATACACAGAAAGCACAACTGTCCAGGCAGATAACCTTGTGATAAAATTGGTTGTTTTCCTTACAATATTAAAGCTATTCTCAAAGCTACATTAAGCGGCGGAATACTAATTTGCGTATTAATTTTGTTGGTGTAAGAAATGGAGTGCATGCTTTCCGGTTCAATTTTCAATCTATATTTGTCTTAGTAACATTTTTTATCTTGTAATAGAAAACATGTTTGTATATTAAAGAAATATTAATATTTTAGACAGAATTTAGCTTGCACACTTGTTTCCTAATATTATTAGTACAACCAAAATATATTTATTTTAGTTATTAGTAATTTTAAATAGCAGAACTGTTTAATAAACCATATCAACGTAATGTCACTATAAAAATAAGCGTATAAAATTTAAGCTATACCTGTAGTCGCTTGTACTACTAAAAAACATATACCTATGAATCCAATTATTTGGAGAGTCAATTATCAGAAAATACTTTAAGAGCTTCTTTAATCTCTGCCTTGTTGCTGTTCTTGTTCTTACTCTTGTTTTTGCTTTTAAACCGCTTTTCAAGAGATGTACCAGTAGTTTGGCTATATATAAAGTCGGGCTTGTACGCAAGAGCGTCCTGGAGAGCCGCCTGGATCTGTTCATTGCTTGGACGACTAATAATTTGAGGGAACGTGTTGCACAGGGCATCAATAATAGTCATTAAAGTAGTTTCTGCATTGGCAAGTGGATCCAGCTCAATCACACTGTAAAACAAGTGATCGGTTTCAGTATCAATATCAACTGGCGCAAATCCACCAACAAAATGCTGCATAATCTGGCGGATATTTGGTAAAGAAGCAACAAGATTTTGATGGTTCTCACCTCGCTTGGCAACACGCTCGCCGGTTGTTTCTAGAATGCACTCAACTGATGCCTTGTTATGCGACCAGTATAGGGCAACCTGGTGACAGTTGGGATGATCTGCATAAACAGCATTAGTCAGAGACTGGCGCATTACGCGCAGATGATTGTTGCGATCGGCAAATACCAGATCATTTACATCCAGTGTCTCAATAACCTCCTTGTTAAAGAGATTTTTCTCACGCTTCTTGGTTCCAATGTTATCGTTCTGCACGTGTGCAAACCCAAATAACTTGGACAATGCGTGGCCCATTGTGGTCTTACCACAACCAATTGTTCCTACAGGCACCAACAGAAGCTTTGGTGTAACTGTTTCGGCTTGTATAGGTATTCCGCTGTTAATCTCCTCATAATACTTGAGGAATCGCTTACGCGTCTTGATAACACCTTTGGTACCAAAGTTAACAAACTCGTCGGGATGAAGCCTAATTTCCTTTTTTACCCAGCGAGCATATGGCTCGCTCATCGCATATCGAGTGCAGAATGGCTTGTTGGCAATAATCTTTGATGTAATCTTTTGCCACTCGTAGAACATAAGGTATGGCTCGTCGTACTTAATCTTGAACATATAAGACTTAGAGTCAGCCTGGCAACGCACAACAAAGCCTTCGATTGCACGTCCGTTGAACATCTTGTCGTCTCTGACACGATCAGCAAGAGCCTTGCCTTCTTCAATAGTGTCAAACTTGTACAACCCAGTCTTCAAGAACCCAAATTGCTCTGCTACAAGGGCAACGTCCTCACTAGCCCATGTGTTTAGCTCAAGGGTATTGTGGTTAATACCATGAAGATACAATCCGCGCGTTTCTTTGGGGTACTCGAGCACATGTTCCTCAAAGTTATCGTCGCACAGCTCAAAAACTGCAGTTGCATTACGCTCATGCAGGAATGTAGCCAACTCCTCGCGCGTGCGACCCGCCAACGAAAGATGCTTGTCAACCCAAATGGAGGCCATATCAGAGTGAGGAACATTTATTGCGTGCTTACTAGTGACCAGCAGTGTAGTTTTGTCAATAGCAGCAACCAGAATCAGACAGCCGTCCTCCTTGATTGTCATTTCGTAGGGACCTTGAGTGTTGGCTATAATCCAATCCCATTGAGTTTTGGGCACCTCGTTAATGTTGAAAAACTTGTTATAGCCACGGGCATATATCCGCGGCTTGCCATTAACGCTGCCAAGAGTGCTAGTAAAGAAACCACGAGCTTGTGTTGGGAGTGGGCATGGGTTTTTCTTGTACAGATGGTCTATAGCTCTCCAGCTAGTGATTGTGTGACCAGAAACATCGTATGTCTTTTCCATAACTATGCGCTGTGATGCAGGTTTAACCTGCGAAAGGTCCGTCATGTTGCCCAAAAGCTTTTCAAAGTCATCTTGCTCTCTCGGTGTCATAAACTTGCCGAAGTCTTTAACAGGTAACAGACTCATGTTAAAATATTTGAAAAAAAAAGAATAATGTAAAGTATGAGGTAAAATTGTGAAAATGAGTGAAAGCAACACATTTATACATTTTTCTAAAAAGATCATAAATGATTCATTATTAAATAATATGCAGTGCTGCGGTGGCCGCTCACACAAAAACTAAGAGAATATAATTTTTTCAAATATTCAAAGAAGCAAAGAAAAAACGCAAGCTTAAAAAAGGGTTAAAAGAAAAATATGAACAAATACTGAACTGCGTACTTAATTATTTGACAAAAAGTTGTTTTATAATTAAGCCAGTATCTTCAACTGGCACACGCATGTACCATGTTTGGAACATTTGCAGCATAAATATAGTAAAAATGCTAGGATTCACGTAAGCAATATACAAACACATTGATTTAATAGCTACATTTATGAAATTGTCTAATAAAACTTCTCAATTACTGCATCGAATGACAGCGTAATAGGAACAATTGTCCATCCAGTTGGACGCACCACAGGCTCGCTGGCGTTATCCTCGCCAAACACTGTCTTTAGGATCTTGTTTGAGACTACCGGTTTTGTCTTTCCATCAGTACCCATGGTGACGTGTGGGATCTGGTTCGTTGACTTTAACTGTCTCACCACATTCTCTAGATCCTTTGTCTCTAGAACTGCCTCGGGAATCTTTGTCCCGTTTCCGCTAAGCTCCATCGTCGCAATACGTAAAGCCATAATTTGACCATCACTTACCATGTAATCCGCCGTACACTTTACCAAGCTGTCCTTTGCAGACTCAGCATTGTCAAGCAGTTCAAGATATCCATGGAATATTGCCTTGTGGTCCTGGTTTTTCACCGAAGAAACGTGTGCTAGAGTGACATGGCGCTTAGCTTTAACGCTGCTGGCTGTGGTCAACTGCTTGCAATGGGCCCAGTCAACTTCAGTACCGTTGGCAATCTGCTTCTGGAGCCACTTGTTGATGTTGAACTGATGCGGAACTAGCCCAATATACGCCGGTAGCTTTGGTCCCTTTTCCTGCTGCTTTGCCATCTTGGTCAAGCCAGTGTCTGAAGAGGGGATTACCTCAACCTTCTTTTCCTTGATCTTCTCAGCAACCTTTGCTCCCTTGTTCGTCTGGGCAAACACAACTTCAGGCTTGTAGTCAAGAGCATCCAGCAACGCCTTCTGTATCTCCTCGTCGCTAGGCCGCTGAAACATTTGCGGCAGAGCATTGCAAAGGGCATCGACAATGATTCTCAGAGTGTCACCTGCTTCTGCGAGCGGATCCAACTCAATAACGTCCTCAAACAGATGGTCAGCAGTAGACTCTGTATCAATCGGCGCAAACCCATCGACGAAATGTCGCATGATCTGGCGGAAGTTTGGCAACGACGCCACAAGCAGCTGGTGGTTCTCTCCGCGCGCGACCACTCTTTTTCCTGTAGCTTCAAGGATCCGCTCAACCGGTATGTTGTCGTGCGACCAGTAGAGCGCAATTTGGCGGCAGCCCGGGTGCTCTGCGCTCACCCAAGTGGTAAGAGACTCGCGTAACGCGCGTACATGGTTGTTGCGGTCAGCAAACACCAGGTCGCTATTGTCAAGCGCACTGTTTACTGCCTTGTTGAATCTCTCCATACCGCGCTTCTTGCCCTGCAGGTTGTCGTTTTGCACATGCACAAAGCCAAACAGCTTTGACAGCGCTTGACCCATCGTGGTCTTTCCGCAGCCAATGGTACCCACTGGCACAAGCAAAATCTTGGGCGAATGTTCAGTCTCGATCTCGGCAGGCAGGTTTCCACCCGAAGTTTCGTAGAACTCAAGGAACCGACGACGTGCACCGATAACACCCTTAGTTCCAAAATTTTCAAACGCCGAGGGATCCCGCTTGTTCTGGCTCTTGACCCAGCGGGCGTAATGCTTGCTCAGCGCGTACCGCGTGTGGTAGGGCTTGTCTGCCAGTATCCGCGATGTAATCTCGCGCCACTCGCGGAACATCAGATAGGGCTCGTCGTACTTGATCTTAAACATAAATGGGCGAGCGCCACCGTCTACACGGCACCGCACAACAAAACCCTCGATCGCCCTGCCGTCGAGCATCTGGTCTTCTCGTACACGGTCGGCAAAGGCCTTACCATCATCGATGGTGTCAAACGTGAAAAGACCAGTTTTCATAAACCCAAACCGCTCGGCAACCGGGATTACTTCGTCACTCGGCCATGTCTGGAGCTCCACGGAGTTGCGGTTAATCCCGTGGAGATACAATCCGCGCATACGCTCGGGGTACTCGAGAATATGCTCCTCAAAGCTGTCATCGCAGAGCTCAAACACTGCCGTCGCGTTATGCTCGTGCAAGAACGCCGCCAGCTCCTCACGCGTACGCCCTACGGATGCCAGATGCTTGTCAATCCATGCTGAACCAACCTGAGCATGCGGCACATTTATCGCGTGCTTGCTTGTGACCAGCAGAGTATCTTTGTCCAAGCCTGCAGCCATAATCAAACAGCCGTTCTCCTTGACGGTTAGCTCATACGGGCCCTGGGTATTGTCACTAATCCACTGCCACTGCGTCTTGGGCACTTCTCCGACATTGAAGAACTTGTTGTAGCCACGGGCGACAATCACTGCCTCGCCATCACCCTCGTCGGAGCTGCTTGAGAACAGCCCGCGTGCCTGTGTAGGCAGCGGGCAGGGCGTCTTTTTGTAGAGAAACTCGGTGCACTTCCAACTGGTAATCTCGCGGCCCATGAACTCGTGTGTCGTTTGGCGGACAATGCGCTTTGACGAAGGGGATACTTGCGAAAGTTCGGTCATCTCCTTCAGAAGCTGACGAAACTCGTACTTCTCCTTCTGTGAAGCGGGTCCTGTGGAGGCTGTGGCTGTCTGCATTTTCAAAGTGTATTAAAAAGAATTAAACGACTTGACGAGTGAAAGAAAAAAAGAGTGAGCAACAAACAATGTACAGAAAGAAAGCTTAAAAACTTGTGGGAGGAGAGGTGAGCTCTTTTTATAGCGGGCATTCAAAAACA
This sequence comes from Coemansia sp. RSA 2607, assembly GCA_027578475.1. NCBI lineage: Eukaryota > Fungi > Kickxellomycota > Kickxellomycetes > Kickxellales > Kickxellaceae > Coemansia > Coemansia sp. RSA 2607. The sequence goes on from JANBSE010000213.1 coordinate 12,229, forward strand.
CTATCGCAGCACCGGCCACCGCAGCAACCATTAGTAGATGCTGCGGCAAAATAAAAAAAAGAAAAGTGAACAATTATGCTTTTTGGCTTAAAGAAAACAGGAAATTAGTAGTCCATAAATTTTAGTAGGCATAGAAGTGCAACCGCTTTTTTTAATATAAAAGCATGTTTGGAGTGCTATAGATATTGTTTTGCAGTTGCAATAAGAGTTGTAAATTTGGCTATGAATAAGATGGCAGATGACTTTCTGTCTCTCAACCCACAGCTTTAGTAATTTGGAACGGTGACACTCTCGTGTAAAAAAGCGGTCGTTGCGACCGCTTGGAAAAGATACCGCTCTAGCTTTTCGCATGTTGACCAACCCACAGTTTAAATCTACACGCGCGATCTCCATGATACACACATCTATAAATTTGTGGCCCGCATCCTGAATGCATTGAATTGTTTTAACATTAAGTAGCATTAACGTGGACATTATCAATAACTCCTCTAGCTTCAATATTTGTTTTGGTTTCTGCATGTGTGCCTTACAACTTGCAATGATCACAGCAGTTGCTAACTTGTCGCTTTAGGATCTGCGAGTACTGGACAGTTTGTCGTTGTAATATTGGGCTAGTAGAGACAATATAGCTTGATATCGATATAGACATATGATTTTTTGCAATATTTTATAGACTATAAATTAAAGAGTATTTGTGAGAAAAGGTAATGGGCAGTTTTGTTAAATTTTGATGTGGGCGCCAAAGGTAAAAAATGAGTATAATAGATTGTCTTAATGACTTATGTGGCAGGTTAACTCTTGTTCTTAAGAGTTTCAAAATAGGTTGCATCGTTTATAACTTGTGCTATTTTGTGTCTACTTCAAAACATTTTCCAACGTTTTAGAAAAGCGTAATTGAAAATTATATAATTACAGCAAACATTAAAAAAGCATTTATCAAGAAACTAGGAGTAAAGGATTTACGCGTTACCCACTGTATCTACATTTAGGTCAATTGGCTTTTCCATCCTTTTGAACAGACCATCGATAACCGAGTCGTAGTGCTGGAGAATTTTAAACCGACGAACCTTGCGCGATAGTGTCAAAAACTCGCGGTCAATCTGAACAAAATCTCTCGACTCGAGATAAACATGGGCAATGACAACAGGCGTCGAAGTTTTAGACTTTGCGCCATGCTTTCTAAGCTCCCTAGCCATTGCATCTGCAACCCGCTCATCCTTGCACAGCTCATCAAATCCAGCGTCCGAATTGCCAATGATTTTCTGTGCCCACGGAACAAAAGTCTCCTCCTTGGGCACCACAACGGCAATTAAGTCGTATACACGCAGCGAACCGTGAATGAGTATTGACTCAACCAGCCGGTGAGTGCTGTAGATCATTTCGAGCGGCTCAATCTCAACGTTTATGCTGGAAGAGTTGCGGATCACGTTTTTCATGCGGTCGATGTTTGTCAACGTGCCATCGGGATTGAACTGCGTGACATCGCCGGTGGCCAGCCACTCGCCATCCATAGTCTCAGCGGTCTTTTCAGGTGCCCCAAGGTATCCAGAGAAAATACCTTTGCTGCGGATCATCAGCTCGCCGCGGGGATGCGTTGGATGGTTGATGTCGTAGCCCATTTCGGGAATGCTGCGCAAACGGATATCAACGCCGGGACTCGGGATGCCAATAATGCCTGTGGAAAGGTCATCGGTTTTTTGAATAACGCTGCTAGCAATAGACTCAGTCTGACCGTAGCCCTGAATAACGTTGCACGACAGAGCGGCGCGGAAAAAGCTGTGAAGTTCTGATTCAAGAGCCATTCCACCCGACACGACCAGATTAACGTTACCGCCGAACAACTGAGCAATCTTGTTAAAGATAAGCTTGTCCCACAGAGAGTGTTTGAATCCGCGGCCAGAGCTAACACGCTTAAGCTTGGACTTGTACGCAAAGCGAGAAAGAATGCCGGTAAAACCCTTGTTTTCCACTGTCACACCGGCAACCTTGTCGTAGACCGATTTGAGCAGTCGAGGAGTGGTCATCAAGACATTTGGGCGCAGCGCCTGCATGTCGCTTAGAAGCTGCGAATCAATACCTGTCGAAAAACCAATGTGAACGACATCGTGCATGAAGGTGTACATGACATAACGGTCGTAGATGTGGGCAATGGGCATAAAAGACAGATGGCATGTGTCTCGCAGTTTTAAACTAAGATGCGCGCCGCGACTTGCGACGGTAAAAGCATCGTGGGTTATGAGTATGCCCTTCTGTTGACCGGTTGACCCGGAGGAAAAGCTGAGCGAGCAGTAGGACGATGGCATTGGCAGTTTGGGCTCGGTCGGGTTAGCACGACCCATCTCAATGACTTGGTCAATATCCGTAAGCTTGATACCGAGCGACGCAGCCTTGGTTTTTAGCGCCTCAGTAGTTTGTGCGCTGAATGCCTGTGTGGCCAGATTTGGCTTAGTGCAATCAAGCTTGTCCATAGAAATAATGACCTTGATTTCAGGAGTGTGTTCAATGCGCTCGAGCAGACGCGGGATCTTGTCAAGCGAGCACACGATGACCTTGATCTCAGAGCAGCGGATGTAGAACTCGGCGGTTTCCACACCAGCAACATCAGATATCCCCACGCTGTACCTGTTCGAGCGGAAAGCCGTTAGTTCAGACAGCATCCACTCGGGACGGTTGAAAGAGAACAGTCCCAG
>JANBSE010000214.1:0-14826 GCA_027578475.1 Coemansia sp. RSA 2607
CCTGATAAGAGAATATTGATGTCAACAAGTTTTTGAAAATGTTAGTGCATCAAATTTCAATTGCTAGCAATAAAAATCTAAAAACTACTTGTTTGACGAATTGTCATTCAAATCAACTGAAAATGTATACATACATTGTTGTGCATGTGGATAACCTATATTTATAGTTTTAGTTTGCTAGCTTTAATATTGAAGAAAATATTAGCTGAAAACTACTCATTATTTTTTACGCTCATCACCTAACCGATGGAGTACGCATTTACAACTAAGCTTGTCTGCGCCAAGGCTTTTATCTAAAACAATTATAATTATAGTCACCAAAAAGCAAGACACACATACTAACAGGTAATTATTAGTTGCCGGACTTTCCTCAAGCAACCGAATTGTAGCATCATTGTAAATAACATAAAATATAAGGGATTGTCGCCTAAATCGAGAGACATCCTTTGACAACTTCTTATTAATTCGGTATTAACGATCTCTAGTTTAAATTGTATCAATAGCAAGAGCGCTATGTGTTTTACTAATCCTATAAAAAATGCGGTGTTTACTTTTGTACTTTTCGTTTGAGTGCATAACAAAGATCGTCGCTGTACTTTTGTATTATTCATTTTATGCGATCACACTTTTTCCAAAAAATCTTATTTTAAAAAAATTACACGTAAATTATTAACTTCAAAACTAGTAAAGTAACAACAACGTTAATAGTATAATTAAAACCGTGCACAACATTTGTTATTTAAACATTAAACACAAACGCTATTATATAGTAATAAAACTTCAACGTCTAAAACTTTTTGCGAACCCTGTATGTTGCGTTTTGTAGGTTTTTAGTGAATGTTTTATTCCTAAGGAAACATACTACCAAGCCATATGGTCGTGTGTTTCCTTATATACAAAAAAGTTTCTATATAAAAAAGATCCTGTCATCGTGGACATCAGATTGATCGCGTTTATGTCCGTCGCATGTTCTCTAGGTGTTGTGTATCAACCCTGAGAACACCGCGCGTAACAAGTAAATTGTGTCTAATTGTTTTTAAATATATTTATAAGAAAAAATGAAATTGAAGTGAGGAAAGAGGCGGACGTTGATATGAGTGAAGCAGCCGTCATACATTGGCGCACAAAATGCACTAGCGATCAAAAAAGTTAGGGGCAATCACCTGATTTTTTGCTTGAGCTGGATGAGTATCTAGATCCACTGACTCGCTCGGTTCGCCCATCACAAGCAAAACCCGTAATCAAGATCACAGCTTAGAAGAGAGGGGTGTGAAGCAGGAGGGTAAAAATGCGATTATTTTAGCAGCGATCATTTTGAAAACCTGTTTTTCGACAAAACCGGTTTTTTTACTGTAAAAATACTCAAATTGCTGTTTTTTTACCCATTCCCATAAATTATTATCTTAAAAACTAGTAAAGTAACAACAACGTTAGTAGTATAATTAGAACCGTGCATAATATTTGTTGTTTAAATATTGAACACATACGCTGTTGTATAGTAAGAAAATCCCAACGCTTAAAACTTTTTGCGAACCCTGTATGCGAAGAGTTGGGCATTTTAAAGTTATTTTTCACGTGTACTTCAAGTTGGCAGAAAGCCATTGACAAAGCCAATAATATTGCTTGTGCGTCATTTTTTGTGTCACCAGCAATTATAAAAATGCGAAGCCGAGACTTTTACTTTTTTCGTTTTTTCTTTACATCCCGTCTTTTTTAGTATTTTTTACTCTTTATTGTAACTTTAACTTGCAATATTTTTATAGCGCTAAAATAACTATTGACTAAATATCCCACATCTTACAATTATCGCTAAGCGTTAGCCGTTTAGCTGTTTCCTGCTGACCAGCAGCTACAACTTGTCACCTTCTACACTTGCTTGCTATTGATGACTATTAAATAACACGACCAGCAGTATCTATTCACCCTCGCTGACCCTTTCTGGGTCTCGTCTGTTCCCCATTGACATGCGCCTATCACCGATTAACTATTTGCCGCCGATTATCATCGCTACTAAACTAATTTGAGCTGCTTTTGCCAAAATCCGCTGACATCCACTGCTTGCTCTCGCTGGACGCTGCTCACTCCCCCGTTTACATGATCACTATGTTGACAAGCCGCTACCACTGATGAGCGGCCCAGTCGCTATCAACAGCAGACATTGGTGTGCGGCTGTATTTGCCTGCCACAGGTGGCTACAGCCGTATAGCTGTACAGCATGCTTCTCATGGCTGAGCGTGCGGCAAGGCTTGTGGGCGGTGGGGTGGCAAAACGGCAGTGCGTGTGGGCGGCAAGGCGGCAGTGCATGTTGGTGGCAGGTTGGCAGAGCGTGCGGGCGGCAGGTTGGCAGAGCGTGCAGGCAGCAGAACGGTACTGCGTGTGGGCGAGCGGCAGAACGGCAGAGCGTGCGGATGGCAGAACGGCAGAGCGTGCGGATGGCAGAACGGCAGAGCGTGTGGGCGAGCGGCAGAACGGCAGAGCGTGCGGGTGGCAGAACGGCAGAGCGTGCAGGCGGCAGAACGGTAGTGCGTGTGGGCGAGCGGCAGAACGGCAGAGCGTGCGGATGGCAGAACGGCAGAGCGTGCGGATGGCAGAACGGCAGAGCGTGCAGAACGGCAGAGCGTGCGGGTGGCAGAACGGCAGAGCGTGCAGGCGGCAGAACGGCAGTGTGGCCAAGCGGTGAGCGAGCGGATGGCAGTCTGGCCGAGCGGTAGAGCGGTGAGCGAGCGGCCGAGTGTGTGGGCGTGCGGGCGAGCAGTGCGGGCGAGCAGTGCGGGCGGGCGAGCAGAGCGTGCGGGCGAGCAGAGCGTGCGGGCGAGCAGAGCGTGCGGGCGAGCAGAGCGTGCGGGCGAGCAGGGCGGCAGGGCGGCAGGGCGGCAGGGCGGCAGGCGTGCAGCCCAATAAAATTTTATATATTTTAATAAATGTTCGTCCAGCAATATTAAGGCTTCTTTTAATCACAATACTTTTGGGTTACCACGTGAAAAAGGCTAAATGCCTCGTGGACGTTAACCGGCATCCCAGTCACTCTTATTTCGCTTATTTTTTCCCGCATGAATTTCCGGTCAAAATCTGGCCGTAGTGTGAATGATCTGTAAAAAAATTTGCAGCTCTTAAAATAAAAATTATTTCCCCTATTCCGGTTTAAAATTAGTGGATCACATGCATTAATCCCACAAAGATAGCAATGCTGTGTGTGTTGCAGACTCGGCCAAAGTGCATAGTTTAAACGTTATTATATCAAATATTCTCCTACCAACAAATAACTCAATTATCAACCATGGCGGATGCTGGTGACGCTACCAACGAGTCCAATTATATAGTTGTAAGTCGACCACTTCGACTACTTAACCACGCGTTTGCTGGGATAACAGAGTCGCCACAGATTGCTGTAAGAGTCAACAAGCAAACGATGGATGTCGATTACGAGCCGACCAAACTTTGGATCAAGAATATGGCAACTGTTTCCTTGTTTGGAATTACTGCTGTGGCAGTATGGTATCGGCGAAAGCGGCTGCAGGCTGTTGGCAATCTTGTATCTCTTGCTGGTGCCAGCCGCCCAGTACTTTCGGGAGTTGCGTGGACAACGGCAATAACTGGAATTTTGAATGCGCGTCCATTGAAGAAACTAGATATTGAAAGCGACACCAATCAAAATTAAATTTATTCTGGAGACTGATTGCATTCTTTATAGTGTACGCTATGTTGTTAAAATTATTGACTAAATATGGAGATAAAATGAATCCTGCACCGTTTATTAAATCTTTAAGAGTAATTATTTCAACCTTCTTATAATATGGATAACACTACAAATGAGCACGACTTTGAGGAGACACGCAATTTTTTTATTGATTTAGACACGCGTAGTTCTCCAAATGTTGCTGCAAAACAAGACGGTTACATGTGCCTCTCAGAAACGCATATATATCTTCCTGGTTATAGTCCGACTGTATCATGTACCTCAACTGAAACTGTGAGCAAATACTTTTCTAGAAAACGGACCTGTTCAACAAACGAGCGGCCATCTTTACAGCACAACACAGCTCTAGTATCTGTTTCCAGTCTATGCCATGATTTCCAATCCATTTTCCCTTTCTCGCACTTTAATCAACTTCAATCTTTATGTTTTAATGACCTGGTTCAATCTGACGATAATATTATTATTAGCGCACCCACAGCATCAGGAAAAACAGTTCTGATGGAGCTAGCAATGTGTCGTCTGTTTGAGAGCAAACATAGCCGCAGTCGGATCCCGCAAACACGAGTCCTATACTTTGCTTCTCTCAAATCGCTGTGCATTGAAAAGACAGCTGATTGGCAAAAGAGATTTTCTGCGTGTGGACTACAGTGAACCAAGGTTATCGGAGGCGAGACGGAAAGCACTAGCAGATTATCGGCACATCTGGCTGATCCTCCTCTGACAGAGTCACACATTATCTGCGCAACTCCAGAAAAATGGATATCTCAGATGCGAGAAAGCAGAGCCGATGTGGCGCATTCAATATTCTAGTCAATTAAACTAGTTCTAATCGACGAATGCCACATGGTTGGCAGTGACCGCGGTGCAGCTATGGAAACTGCTGTAACGCAAATACGGTACATATGTAGCAACTGTCGCTTTGTTGCAATATCTGCCACTATTGGAAACATTAGCGATGTTGCTCAGTGGCTATCAAAGAAAAGCGACATTCATTGTGCTCAGTTACTACCTGCAAAGACACTTGTATTTGGTGAGGAATACCGATCTGTACCACTGTCAAAAACGGTTCTTGGCTTTATGTGTAACTCGCCGTACTACAAATTCCAGCGTATTCTTGACTTTAAGCTACCCGGAATTATTAATGCGCACAGTCCAGACAAGCCAGTTCTAATATTTTGCTCAACACGAGGCTCAGCTCAGGATACATGTCGCTTTCTGTCGAGAAACATTAATCAGTTGAGTTGTAAGCCTATGACAACGTATCTCTCGTCAAAGTTTACCAATAGCATTCTCAACGAGACGATTCCACTTGGTGTTGCCTATCACCACGTCGGCCTGTCTTTGGATGATCGTCAGCGTGTAGAAAATATGTTTAGTAGCGGCTCAATTCGAATTCTGTGCTCGACATCTACATTGGGTATCGGCGTCAATCTGCCAGCTCACGCAGTGATTGTAAAGGGAACCAAAGGCTACTCAGAGGGCAATTACACGGAATACTCTTCAACAGAGATTTTGCAGTTTATTGGCAGAGCAGGTCGTCCGCAGTTTGGAAGTAGCGGCAAAGCCATTATTTTGACCGATTCAAACATGGTTAGAAAATATCAGACCATGGTTTCTGGTCAGAATGTACTTGAAAGCAGTCTGCAACAGCGTCTTCCGCAGATAATTTTGACAGGCGTCTATATTTGCCAGATGAGTACGGTTGGAGATGTAGTCAGATGGCTTGGTTGCAGCTTTTTGGCAATACGCGCATGCAAGTTTCCTGACAGATATGGCCAGCCTGTAGCAAAGTGTCAAAATCTGACTCCTCAAGACACTTTATCCCGATTTGCTACAGATGAGATTGACAGGCTATGTAATATTGGCTTGCTCTTGAGAGATAGACATTATCAGTCGTTTCTAAAAGACACGCTTACCGCTTCATCTCTTGGAAGGTGTATTGCAAAGTACAACGTTGATCCAATACGCATGGCCCAGATTCTTTGCTCAAAAAGTCTGCCGTTAGCACCAAGCTACAGAGACATAGTAAGTATTTACGGAACCACATTGCATAAAACGGCTAATCAATAATTCAAGATATAGCTAAATAACCATCGACAAATCCATTTAGATCGATACCATATGCTCGTGTGGAGAATTCGATGACCTTCGGATTACTGTTGGACAAAAGAGCGTGCTAAATGAGATGAACAAGAGCTCTTTGCTTAAATTTAGAGTACCACATCGTGTTCAAACGATATCGGATAAAGCACTAATACTGATTCAGGCAAGTATTATGTATAATTTTTTTTACCAATTTAGGCGTTGTAATCTTATGCATGGCTATTAAATGTAATATTATTTTGTAGTACGGGCTGGCATGTCAGCCAATTCCGTCGGGTAAGCATGCAGCAAGCCTGAGTCAAGAGATCAGCAAAACCATGAGAATTGCACTTGGGCCAGCAATGTGTATTCGGGGCTACTACATTGAGAACAGCAATGCGCAGGGCGTGGTATATGTAACTCTAATGTAAGTAATACTGGCTAAATAAGTTAAAAAAACATGTGCAAAGGATTAAAATATAATATGTCACTTTATATCTAGATGCCGTGAGCTAGCCGCTCAATGCAGCGAAACGGTGCCTGCGGTTTTGCAGCAAATTGAGGGTATAGGACCACGCTATGCGGAAACACTGTGGAAGTTGGGAGTCAGGTCGATATCTGCGCTTCTAAAAATGACCACCCGCGACATCGAGTATCATCTTGGCCGAAATCCACCATTTGGAACACACGTACTTTCCAGTGCAGCACTGCTTCCCATGTGCTCTTTGGATGTAGAATTATACTGGGTAGATGAGCACAGTATTGTCTTTACTATCAGGCTGGCATGTAACTTGCAAGGCAATACATCCTGGTTAGTTGCAAAACGCCGGCTAGCAAAGTCGGCAGCATTTACTCTTCTGGCATACACAAAGGAAGAACCAATGATGTTGCTAAGATTTGAGCGGCTCGAGCTGTCACCTGATAATGCCTATTTTGAAACGCAGATTGGGCTATGTAACCCCATACCAAGATCGACTGTTGTCGTACAAGTAGCGCCAGAGTCGTTTGGTAAGTATGATAAACTGACTTGTAATTTTGTACTTTAGTTACTCTTTTTTACTAACTACATGTCTATCTTGAATTGGATTAGTTGGATGCTGCGAGCAAGTTGAGATTGATATTCCTGACTACGATTATACTGAAACCGGAGCACTTCTACAGCATACTATTGACTCAACATTGAGAAATGACGATTCCAAAGTTGATCTGAATGTGTATGACGAGTATCTTGAGGAGCTGTTGGCAAGTGACATGTTTGATGACACCAAAGATGCTAATGAGGTTCTTTGAATAAAATATTTTACTTGCAAAGATAATGATATGGTTATAAAAACATAATTTCAAATATCGGACCTCTGACAATTAGTCATTGGATACGGGCGATGGCAACAGCGGATGAGGAACAGGAACTGCCTTGCGTCGGAGGAGTTGTGAGAAACCCGACCCCTTGGACTTGAGGTTAGGCATTGACTGCTGATTAATCGTTGTACCCGAAAAGCTTGTTTTCTGGTATAGCGGTGGAGTGGGCGATACGCTCATAGATCGCGGACCAAGAACCGGATGTAGCTTTGGATCAAAGTGCAATGCCCGATCAGTGACATCAGAAGTGTTGTTTGGAGTTTCCGACACAGTCTCGGGTATCTTTGCTGGTGACGTGCCAAACTGGCTTAGATTGGGATCGTTGGTAACAACGCTCTCTTCGCTAGCATTTGCTGCTGGCGACGACGGCGGATCAAATGGGTTTTTTGTTCTGCGCTTTGCTGCATCGCCAGATGGACCTCTTGATGAGGGAGCAGACTGTGTAATGGCAGCTGCGGCAACCGCATTTGAAGACCTGGTGCTTTCTGTTGCGAGTGGCGGATCAAACGGGTTCTTTGAGGCGCGCTTGGGCTTTTCAATTCCGTTGGCAGCGTAAAACTCCGAGTCTGGGCGCAGCTTGTCGCCGAGAATGTCGCTGGCGTCGTTGGTGGCGCAGCTGGGAGAATCCTTCTGAAAGGTGTTTGGCATGTCATTGGCGGTCGATGTGCTGCTGCGAAAGTCAGGATGCGGCGAGATGGCTCTCGCCATGTGTCTGATATGCTCATACTCCGTCTCATTCTGTTTCGCATCTTCTCTTTTGGGCAATGCCTCAGCACCCTTGCTCCAGTTCTGAGCATCGCCGATAACATAGTCCGACTCGGGCCTGTCGCGCAGATTGCTGCGGCTGTCCGAGAACTGCGAGCTGCCGTTCATCGCCTGCATGGTGAGCGCATGTTTGCGCAAAAAGTCAACCCGAGGAAGAGTAAAAGTCTGTTCGAGATCCATGACCAAGTCGAGCAGCAGATGTGTGCGCGGGTCAGAGAGGAACACGGGGTCGGCAATGTCGATGGCATGGAGCGTGCGAACAAGATACGTCAGGCGTGACACATGTGCCATGTACTCTTCGGCGGCCAGCGGAGGCAGATGCTGGGTTGCGTGGTCGTTGACTGGCGTTACTCCGGGCACGCAGGGCAGCGTGTGGGCGTCGTTCAGCACGTATGGCTTAAAGCTGTCGAGCGACTTGTGCTCGTCCATGAAGTGGGCTACTGGGCGCTCAAACTCGGCGTATTTTTGCAGAAGCTCGGAGACAGCCGCCGGACGCCGCAGGCGGAATAGAGGCGAGGTGATGGGTTCGTTGGCAGAAAGAAGGTGTCTTCGGTAGAGTATTTCGGTTTTGGGGCTTGTGCCACGTATCCAGCGACACAGATCAAAGCCCCTTTCGTCGGTCGGCAGGGCTTTCTGCTGGTCGCCCAGGTTGTGTGTATCGAGGGTGAGCTGCGACGCAAAACTAGCGTTCGAGTGTCCGCTTAGACGCCAATTCTCTTCATGCAGTCGCGCTACCTGATTGTGCAGCTGGTGCAGGCGCATTTCCATCTCGGATACCGATGCACTGCTGGGCGGCGGCGTGTCGCTGTTGCGTGCAGGTCGACTGCTTATGCGGCTGTCTTGATCAAAGCCCTGGTACAGATTGGTTCCGTGGATGTTCTGCGCGCTGCTGGCTGTACTTGCGCTGTTGTGGCGCATATGTTTGCTCAGTGTGCTCATTGGCGGGCGGGGAGATAATTGCTGAGATGGTGGTTTGTAGGATGTCTGTGTGAGGTCAGGCATCGAGTCTGAAGCTTGTGAGCCAAGCTTGTCCTTTTGTACACGCATGTTGTTATTGAAGTTTATATAAATGATTGAATGGAAATGAAAAGATATCCTCGGGAAAAGTGAAGAAGAGAGATTGCAAGTTGTATCTACAGATTTATATACGTGTGGATACATCGACGATTCGACAGTAAGGCGTTAATGACGAACAATGCACACCAAGCACTCCGCCCGTCCTGCCGCTTCCGCAGGTAATGAGGAATGGGTGGTATCGAGCAGGTCGAATATTGCAGAAAGATGAGCTCATCAAATGGTGAAGAAGAAAAAAACGCACAGCATCTCGATGCAATCGTCACGCCAATTCCATCCACTGGCCAATGCAGGCAGTCTATTTTTGTCATGCAACAATTCACCACAATATGTTTCAAACCCAGCAAAAACGACGCCGCCGCACTTGCAACGAGAGGAGAAAAAAGAAGACGACAATTGGAGAGAAGGGCTGCGCGAAATAGGGAATAAAGAGACGGTGAATGAGGAAGTCACATGCACACTCGCCTCCTTGCATTGCTCCGTACATTCAGGGCATTCAACAATTTACGTCATTGTTCGTGTTTCGTGCGTAAAATCTGGGATGTGGACACGCCTTCGCCAAAGTAGCGGCGGGGAGGCTGCACGCCGCCTGCCATTCTGGCCATGGATCGGGTCATTCGGCTGGCCGCCTGCTCCAGCACACGCTCGATGCCATTGGTGTCAATGTCCTCACGCATTCGCCGCCTTGCTTTCGAACCGCCCGTCGCAGGTTTCTTTTTGGACACAGTCGATTGTTTTGGCTCAGGCTCAGGCTCAGGCGAGCATTCAGCATTGCTTTGTTCTGCATCGGGTGATATTTGTACACAATATGCGGGCGTATCGCTCGCTGGGATATTGTCCGCGGTCTCAGCCTCGCATTCGTCCATGCAAAAGTCGGACGCATTCTCGGCATCGAATCTTTCTTCGACGCCGGCAAGCAGCGACGATGCCTGGGCTGCGGGCTTTGGCGCCAGGGACTCGCGCTGTTTCTGCCTGGATTGTCTGACAGCGCCTCGTGACGGATGGCCCGAGGATCGTGCGTCTTCTGTTGTCGGCTCAATCTGCCTGTGGTCGAGACTGATTCTGCGCATTCCCCGAATCAGTGCTGCGGAGTCGCGACATTGGTAGGCGTCCTTTACTTTGATCTCAAACTCGTTTTCGCCCGCGCCGCTTCTGTGAAACCGCGCGCGTTCAGGATTGCCACGATGCCGGGCTTTCCGCCGTGCCTCTCTTTCGGCTGCTATAGTCTCCGCAACATGTACACAAGTTGTTTTGAATTTAAAATACAGTGAATTGTGGACCAGTTATACTATGCTTTGCTTTGGAATTTACCTGCAGAGAGTATAAAAGACGATGACGACGGCGATGTTGACGACGAAGACATAATGCTGCCCTGGGCACAAAATAAGATATATTAACAAGAGTAAGTATGAAAGAAAGAGATACGCTTTGGTGCACCATGTCGTTTGTTTATTTGTTGTGTTTTGCATCAAAAGATGATCCCGTAATCGGGTGCTTCCTGGTAGTCATCACAACACAAATGAGGATTTTTTAGCCAGTGGCTGCGTAAACAAGTCTCTGTAATAATATTGTTATGCCTTTTGTAAATATCACACAATATGCTCTGTAGAAACGCTGGCTCGTGTCTACCTAGACTTGTATATACAACACCTGTACGATGTTTTGGCACGTCGGTTGCTAGGTATCGAAAGTCCGATCAATTCAAGATGCAGTTCCGGCTTCCCGGCCGTACAAACAGCGCGCTGTCAACGGGAGTTGTACCTCTGCCAAACGACCCGATGCTCCCCCAAGGAAAGTACTTTAAACCCAAAGGGATTCCGCAGCCAGGACCCATGGCTCTGCTGCTCTCCGGCCGCCCACCGCACGTCTACGATGTTACCAACAAGGCGTTCCGCCTGCTAGCCAGTCCCTGGGGCTCAGAAGAACACCCGCGCGATCACAACGGACTGCGTATCCGCGACTACAGAGTCGGATGCATGTCCTCTAAAAAGAAATACAGCAAAAAGGCCTATCACCGGTGGAGAGCAAACAGGCTGTTGAGAACCGCTGCATCGTTGATTCTGCCCGACAAGGGGCTCAAGCGCTGCGACTATCTGTTTGTTGCCAACGCAGAGATGCGCTTTATGGAGAGAGACGAGGTGTTTAGCTATGTCGAGCAGGCATTGCTTGAGGTGCAGAGAAAGATACAGTATGATCTGGTACTTGGCAGAAGACGCAATCGACCGAACACGGTGATTAATACAAAGTTTGGCGGTTCTGGAACATTTGCCGATGCAAGTAACGGAAGCAGCAGCAGTAGCAGCAAGATACTTGATGGCGAGATTGGCGATGACGGCACGTTAGCTCCAGTCGACTATTGCGTGTCAAGCATTATCGTTGAGCATAAATGATGTTTGGACAAACTTGGCGGACGAGGGCCAAAGATCCAACTTGTGTAACACCAAACTTCAACCCTCATGAAAAGCATGCTGAACAATTGCTGCTCGCTACCTTGAGTCTTGAACCACCATCTACCACATCAACTTTTTGCTATTCTACATGAAGCTGTTTCATTTTCACCACATGTCAGATCCGCAGACCTGTGTCTGTGCGGGCACGTGTTCAAATCCACCCAACGCAGTCGAGCAGGCCAGATGCAAAGAGAAAGAGAAAGCACCGCCGCACCTAGACAAAAAACACGATTCGTCTCTGTCGACGCTGGATCCGCACTATGTGTTTAGACGAACAGACTCGATCGTGCCACCAGACCACCCCAATGCAGGAATAGGCGGGTACAGCGACTTTTCGCGCAGCTCGGACATCGGCGGGTACTACAACATCGACCGCGAGTCAGAGATTGGCAACGATCATGACTTTAACGTTGTGTACAAGAACCCGCGCAGAGAGACCTACGTTTACAAGCTGAAAAGCACTGAGAAGCGCCGAAATTAGGATCAGCGGATCACTAGACTGTTCGTTGCATCGGGATTTGTTGCTTACGCTAACTCGGGACGTGGTCTTTTTTGTCTTTTGTACTTGTAAGCGTTTGAATTTACTTGTAGTTGTGTGTTTGTCGTTATTGTTAGAAAGCAATGTATCGTAGGGCATTGTTGCAGACCCTTGGCTTTACAGCCGATCGGTCGCTTTTGCTACAGACCACGTTTGTTGGACCGCGTATTGGCCAGCGCCTGGCTACGTTTCAGCAGCAGCGAGGGATAGCAGCATACACATTGGGCCCACTATTTCCAAAACAACATCGATATCTGCCTGTGACACATGCTTTACGGCACTATGCGACGCAGAGACGCAAAAAGCCTGTGGTGACAACACCTTCACCACCACCACCAGTACAGCAGCAACAATCACTGAATATCCGCAACGACCCCACACTGCCTGGACAGACATTGACGTTTATACAGAAAATCAAGGGATTCGTGTCGTTCTACAAGTCGGGACTCAAGGAGCTGATCAGCAACCTGCGTGCAGCATCAGCCATCCGGACACGCATCGAAAACGGCCAAGCGATCACGCGCGATGAGTATCAGATAGTGCGGAGGAGCCCTAGCGACAAGCTGCGCTTGATTCCGTTTGGATTCCTGGTGCTTGTGATTCCAGAGCTGATCCCGCTTACAATCTGGCTGTTCCCGAACATGTGCCCGACGACATGCAGGACGTTCAGCCAGGTCGTCAAGATGGCCAAGAAGCAGGACGAGATTCGTCAGAACATCCACATTTCGGCACTCGAGCGCATACAATCGCTTGGTCTGAGTCCGGAAGACTTTATGCGCGACGCTGGCATTGCCAGCCTGCAGCAGCGCAACGTGGACATCTTTTCGCTCGAGCGTGCTTCTGGAAGCGATCTGCAGATGCTGTGCGCGTTTATGGGCATTTCGGTCAAAGGAGGTGCGAGAGCCGAGGCTCTTCGGCAGCATTTGGAGTATCTGCGCCACGACGATCAGCTGCTGGTCAGAGAAAAGCTTGTGGATCTTCTTGGGCTGTCTGAGCTGCACAGGGCCTGCCAGGAGCGCGGCATCCCCAGCGCGGGATACAGCGAGAGTCATCTGCGGATCGCTCTGCACTCATGGATGCGTCAGAGCGCCAGAGGCAAGGCTGAGGTTGCGTCTCTTGTGCCGATCATCTGGAGTCGACTGGTGCTGCTCCAAAATTGCGTAAAAGAGTGATTTCATATTTATATGCCTAGAATTCTAGATCGACAAAAAATATTGGTAGTAACCTGCAGGGGCAACGTTGCCCTGGTTTCTACAGACATGCTGCTGCTACTGCCGTTTGACCTGTTGTTATTTTGCTTTTAAATGGACTGGCAAGACATTGCGGGCTGAAATTAAAGAGAAACGTCCTTTTCAATTAATTTCTTGTAAAAATTAAAAGTCATATTCATCGTTCTACACACCAACAACTATAGCATGCGGTCCACACACACTTTATCGAGTCTTGTACTTGCTGCAGGATATACGCTGTTTGCTTGCAAAGCACTGGCAACACCGGTTCGAGTTTCAGATAACCTAGAGCTCCCGTCCCTGGTTTCAGAAAAATTCGATATGCCAGTCAAGGTTTCCGAAAGACTAGAAATTCCCGAAAGCGCTCTATCGGCCGCCCAGACAGAACAGCAGCAGCAGCAGCAGTTTACAGGGATGATGCCAGACGAGCTGTCCTCGTGGATGCAGGACAAGTCTGTGCGTGCAGCAGAGACCCAACAACCCGAGGGTGATGTCATTACGCAGGTGGTCTTTGAGTTTACTGGCATGCAGCCTGAGCAAATGTCAACTTGGATCGCCGAGCAGGAGATGCACTCAAACACCGCCGTCAGAGAAGCCCCACTGGACGCTGAGGCTGTTTCGGCTCAGGAGGAAAGCATTGAGGCTCTGCGCACGGCCGAGTTTATTTCAGACATTGTGTTTGTGCTCGAAACGCCGGTTGCAGCGGCTGAAGCCCCGGAAGCTAATGCCTAAATCTCCCGGTGTGCCCAGCCAATAGTTTATGCAGATCCTTCTCGTCTCAAAGGTCTGAACTCTGTATTTTCTACCCATCTCCGAGCCAAAGCCAGAGCCAAGCAAAGATGGTATTTCAAGTTTTATTTTTGTTGAGTGTAAACACATGCACCCCAAGTCAAATTAGAGTCTTGCCGATGTGGCAGAGACGCCGTACAAAGAAGCGGAGACGCAAACACCACAACAAACTCTGTCATCTTTCGGAGTACATCCAAAATTTACACTAGATTTCCACCAGAAAACCGGTTTGGATCGCTTTCTGATAAGTGAAAATCTTGTCCTTCAATCTCTTCACCTGCAAAAAAAGCGAACGTGAGCTGATCCAAATAAGATTCTTCAGGTCATTCTTTTGGTCCCGCAAAGGGAAATTACGTTAAAGATTTTTTTCATTGCGATATTCGTTGATCATGGGTGTTGCAGAAAGGACATCGCTGACACCATCGCTGGGTGTCAGCTGATGATAGGATAGGCTGCTTTCTAAAGCGGTGTGAGGTCTTGCGGCGATGCACGTGTCTGCGATTCTGTTGAGCAAGAGTAAGAATGAGCACATACGCGTTCTATCTTTAGATAAAGATATGGATAGATACTGAGCCAGGGTATTTTCATATTACAGGACTGCTGCGGCGCTACCCGTGTCATCGCCTGCCTGCTTGCCTGCTGGTATGCCTGCCAAGACTGCTACAGAAATAGACGCAGCTGTTATTGGCTCATTTCGGGCGAAAAAAGCGCACAGTGAAATCACTCACAATGACTTAACCCGGATTGCTAAAAACAGGATTACTAGTGTGGCCAATCCCGATACGGGCGCATCGCCAAAAAGGACATGGGAGATTTCCCTTTTTACATTTATCTCTATTATCG
>JANBSE010000215.1:0-14811 GCA_027578475.1 Coemansia sp. RSA 2607
TGAGAAGAAAGAGGTAGACACGAGCAGTGGATTGTTAAGAGGTGTATTATTTGAGCGGTACTAAAAGTATTTTTTAACGAAATAATGACAAGCCCATAAGTTTTTTTGGTCAATCACGTGAAAATTCAGCCAATAGGATTTGCTCTGTGTTTGAAGTATAAGGAGTTTTGTTCGCGATTTAGAGAAGCCCATTAATTAATTTGATCGATCTAGTTAAAGATTGATTATGTGAAATATATTAAAGTATCAAAAAAAATTTATTTTGATTAGCACAAAATGTGTATCAATGTACTACCCATTTTCAAATGCCCATAACTTTTTATTAAAGAAAGCATGACACGTGATTTTATTTGAAACATGTACTATTGTTGCGCGCCTATGTCTTCGATCCACAGATTCAGGATCAAGACACGTCGTTCAAAACAAGAACTGATACACGGCAGACAAGTAATGACGACCCAGTGTGAAATAGGTGTCAAGATCTGCACGCACGGCCGACATCCGCACATCCGAGATGGCGGCATGTATTAGGGCGGCGATCTGTAATTAGATACTCCGAATACTCTGCCAAGAATTGTTGACGAAGTTCAACTCCCACCTTTTCCCATTTTCAAATAATCTTTAAAACTTCAGCGACGCGCACCATCCTAAGTTTTGAATCCTTAGTTTCGTAATAAATTCCTCATTTTATAATCTTACAAATTATACGTCCCCTCGGTTCCCTCTAAACGCAACACTATCACAATAGATTTTTTATATAAAATTAGTATCTTGCTTATATCTAGTCTACTTATGAAGGTATTGATCTTCAAAGTCAAAAGTGCAAAACATTGATACACTTTTTATTGCCACTGTATAATATTGAAAAAAAATTATTATATCCTACATTTATTTCTGAATTATCTTTGAAACTATTATTTTTATGCAGCTGAAATTGTTTTACTAAGTCATATCAAATTAACCTGGTTTATGTAGCGTTGCTTATCAAGTGATGAAAGACTTTGGCTATGTCAGCATGACCAGTCATTGATTAAATAAATATGTAATAAATAAAAAATATAAAAGAAGTGCAGTTTAATTGTAGATTATTTTTGCCAGTAAAAAATATTTTTTTATATTTATTCTTTTTTAAATATTTTTGTAGTCCATCAGCTGGGACATATAATATAAAGCAAATATAATCGCTTAGAATAATTTTAAATAGCTTTTTAATAAAAACTGTGTCTGTTTAAATATTATATAAAAAGATTTTAGCAGTGGCAATTCTTTGTTGATTGAATTTTTGGTTGATCAGCTGCTTCATATTATAAAAAGCAAGTTTAATATCTTACAATAATTTTAAATAGCTTTTAAATAAAATGTGTGTTTGTTTAAACATTATACAAAAAAGATTTCAGCAATGACAATTCTTTGTTGATTGATTTTTTTTGGTTGATCAGCTGCTTCATATTATAAAAAAATTTTATAGTGCTCGGTATATTCGAATAATTTTTAAAATGACAGATGTCTCAAACTTTTTTGCAATTGAAAAAAAAATAATCTTACTTTTTCATTCTTTTAGTTGTAGGTATATTTTTTTTATACATATTTGATGTATATAAGTTGAGGCATTGCTAAGCATACAAAAAATATATATCTTTATTATATTAGTTTTACGTAATTTTTGGATTTAAGTAGAGAAATTATGTCATCTATTAATATCAGAGTATTATTTAATAGTCAAGAGTGGAAACTAC
Source organism: Coemansia sp. RSA 2607 (assembly GCA_027578475.1). NCBI lineage: Eukaryota > Fungi > Kickxellomycota > Kickxellomycetes > Kickxellales > Kickxellaceae > Coemansia > Coemansia sp. RSA 2607. The sequence goes on from JANBSE010000215.1 coordinate 1,737, forward strand.
AAATTGATTACAACAAAACATATTTACATTTATTGACTACCATTAGGGAACATTTTAAGCTTGATTTTAATTTTATAGTTGCACGTTTCCTTTATGCTAATGAAAAAAAACAATTATTGTTATGTAGTTTGAATACAGACTTACATAAAATTCCCATTTTTAATAATGATTGTTTTTTTATTGAACGTTGTTATTCTGACAGTGTAACAATTAAAAATAATGTTCCTTGTCGAATAGCAGATATTGATACTAAGTTATTCGAAACATATTCATGTAGAGAAAGTAATCATTTTTTTCCTCCTTTACTACAGGCTAACTTTGATGTAGCAATAGATAATCTTAATGATTTTCTAGAACCTGACCAGTTGCGTAATTATTATAAAAATAAGAGGTTTGATTTAAGCATTTTTGAAATTATGACAGCACAAAATTCAATAGATTTTGTTTTATTTGGAATTAAATATGTACATGATACATTTACATATAACATGTTCTTCCAGTACTTAGTTGCCAGTATAGGGTTTAATAAAAGACTTTTTGAACATTATAACAATGAAATATTTAACCAGGTATATGATAAAAAAACTTTAACACATCCTTTCAATATTTTGCAAGTTTTAATGGTTATCAGTCATTGCATGAAATATAAAGTATATCTTATAGATTTAGTTAAGAAAAAAGTATTAAGTATATCAGCTGGAGAAACAGAATTTTCAATTTTTTTTATTTTGGGTGACAAATTAAGTTATATTACACAAACTTATAGTAATAAAATAGGCGAAGTATTCATTTTTGATAACGCTGAAAAAAATGAAAAAAATGTTAAATTGTTAGTTCAATTGGCTAATACTACATATAATAAGCCTTTACCTGAATTGCCAAAAAAAATAAGTAGCTTCTGATGTAATATCATTATATTTAAACAAGTGACTACTGTATGACTTTGCAGCTTTTAAGGTTTTTTCTGATCAATAATTGCAATTTCAATTACCCAATCATCTTGTTTTGCTTGGTAAAGGCACATAGACATACAGTGGCAACAAAAAGTGTATCAATGTTATTCACTTTTGACTTTGAAGCTTAATATCTCTGTAAGTACTCAAGATAGAGAAAATAGGTTAAATTTTTTAGAAAGCTCTATTGTGCAAGTACACGTTGCAAATATAATCACGTGTTTAGCTTAACTATTTACAAAGTTATGGGCATTTGAAACTGACCTTAGCATTGATACACTTTTTTTCCCACTCATAAATACTACTTTTTATTTGTTTCATTAACTTTTTTCATCTAAGCAATCTTTAAGTAACAAAACTAAATTAACTTATTTACATATTTTGTATGTAACTTGATTTATTTTACTACTTTTTCATTTTATATACCTGTCATAAAAATTATTAGCAATATTACTAAAAACAGAGTTTTCCAGCTCCTCAGGAGTGACAATAGCTACAGCAAAATCATTGAAAAGCATGTGAAAAACATTGCTACAGTGCAGTTTACTGTTACTAGTCTACGTGCAAGGCATGGTATTGCAAAATCAGGCAACCTCTCAGAGCCAATTCAATTAGACTAACTGCAGTGTAATCACTTTTAAATGCATAGAGGTGAGAACACTGCAGTATATGTTGCCAAATTGCTCATGTAGAATATAAAAATGTGTGTGGACATTGTGATAGTACATTACATATAGTATGCAAAGGAGCAGAGTTTAAACCTTAGGCTAAAAAGACTACATATTTATTCAAAGTATGTAGGGCATTTTTTGACAATGCAAATGTAAACAATGACTGGATTCGAGATAGCTAGAAAAATGTTTATTTGTTTTATAATATTAATATTAGTCTATCAAGTTTGTTTAAGCAATTTTACCAATAGTAAAAAGACGATCGGAAAGATCAACAGTGCCTTGTTAGAAAAACAGTCATAAATGGTTATTAAAGCATCAAACTTTGGAGTTGCATCACAGTTAGAGGAGTTCATTAAATTTTATAAATTAAAATCACAAAATACCAGATTAACTTCAAAAACAATATGCAATGTAATCTTATTTTTTGATTAACTGATCATTGAATAACAATTGATTTAATGGTAATATACTGAAATACTGACATCAATTATGACACTATATCTTAATATTTATGACTACTTAAAAATCTAATTAATACTGTAGTTTAACTTATACAGTTGCAGCATTTGACTACTATAAATACTTTGTGTGTAGAGCTTATGAATTAGTAGTAATGATATGATTTCTTGCTACCCAATAGCTTGATTGAATACTGGTAATTAATTGCTGAAATCTAATTTAAAATAATAAAACAAAATGTTATAAGTAAACAGACATAGCGTCTAATTGTTAGAATATATTTATTGTTTGACTTGCTTTTAGTTTTGATTTTTAATAAATTAATATTTTATTTTTAATGAGCGGGAAAAAAAGTGTATCAATGCAGAGGTCAGTTTCAAATGCCCATAACTTTGTATAGAGTAAAGCTAATCATGTGATTATATTTGCAACATGTACTATTACAATAGGGCTTTCATATAAAAATAACATCTTGGTTATACCTTGATTACCTATGGAGATACTACTCTTCAAAGTCAAAAGTGAAAAACATTGATACACTTTTTGTTGCCACTGTACAAGAGACTATGTCTGTTGCTGTCCCTAACAAGACTCCTTTTTTACTTCTTCAACAACCAAACCACCATAGCTAATAACTATTTTCTTTTTTTTATTAAACAGCAAAAAATAAAATTTAATTAACAGGTAGTTCTTGCAAACCCCTAAAAACCACCAGCTTTGCTTACAACTACAACTACAAATTGTGGCAGGAAAAATCAATGTTTTAGAATTTTTGTTTTAAAAAAGTAATATCTTAACAAGTAGCAAAAATAGAACTAAAAACTTATTAATGTTTAAAAGCTCAAGTGTAGGGATACATGTTGGAAGAGTATTACATGTGTAGTTTTACTTTATAACAATTGGTGAGCATGTGAAATTTTGATGAGGATAAATCCACTCTTTTCTGTTACAAGGCTGGCAAAGAAGTCGAGGAATTTCACTTTCTTGTATAACACAAATTATATTTACGTAATTAAAAAAACAACTACAGTGGCAGGGAAAAGTGTATCAATGTTTTTGACTTTTGACGTTGAGAAGTAATATCTCAGCAAGTAGACAAGTTAATAAGAGGTGGCTAATTTTATTTGAAAGCCCTATTGTGTGAGTACAATTTGCAAATATAATCACGTGCTTAGCTTTACTAAATACAAAGTTATGGGCATTTGAAAACGATGTGAGCATTGATACACTTTTTCCTGCTGTTTCTAAAAAAATAAATTTAATAAATTAAAATTATTTAACCACATTTTAGATGCCCTTTGATAGAACTAATTTGTGAGTAACAATTAGACCCATTGCCTGTTACTATTTGACATTTCCTTTTAGTGATTGTGTAGTACATTTCCACATTTATTACCCAGTGTTTTTTCACACCAATAGGCAATCACATATCATAGCACTACCAGAAATTCTTGACCATAACTCACATGTCATAAGTAGTTTTCAATTCTAGAAACTGTGCAGGCTACTTTCCATTCTTAAATGAGTGCTCATTTTGTCATTCCGGAAGTATTATTGTGCTATGCTTGTTATTACAATTCTGAAAATCAACATTTAATCAATTTTAATTTTATAATCAGTTGATTAAAAATTAAGATTTCATTAGAGATTCTTTATCTGGTGATGGTGGTTGTGTGAGTTTTTGTTTTAGTTAATTTTATCACTTCTCTCAACAGTGACGCAGCTTTACAGTTTAATGTTTTTATCATTAAACATATCTGTTTTTCGATCATGACACAATTTTGATTTCACAGCATCATTTTTCCAGCTGTAAATTAGTATATTTATACTAAACAGACTGATATTAGTATGTTTTAATTTTAAACAAAATTTTAGGTGACTAGAATGCATTCATTATTGACATTTGTTTAGTTAAAATGTTCACACATATTAATTGGAAAAAGACTAATGTTTCTTTATTCTCAGATTAAAACACCAATTCTTTGCATATAAGACATTGTGTCTTATAATAAGATCTACACATGTGAAAAGCTTCTTCTCAAGCAATTTGGCAACAATTGCTTGTGTTTTTATTTTTCCAGCAATTTAAATATGATTGCAAGTTAGCCTACCCCATGCAATAATCTTTGGTTGGTAGCCATGTTTTGCAACAATGTTCTTGAAAAACAATCAGATAGCAAGATAATATACTGTGGCTATATTTGGGTTAAGTTTTATAATGATTTATTAGGAGCTACCACCACTGTAGTATTGCTAAAAGATACAATTCTTATTTATTTTTTATGTCAGGTATGTGATTAGATAAATGGGTTCAAGTAAAATAAATGAGTAATGGTACATGCAGAGTATGTAAGGTTATATATTTAAAATTTGTTTATTAGACTTATGCTTATTTATTTAATTAAAGAAACAATTTTTATTTTTTTCTAGAGTAGCAGGAAAAAGTGTATCAATGCTCACATCGTTTTTAAATGCCCATAACTTTGTATTTAGTAAAGCTAAACACGTGATTCAATTTGCAAATTGTACGTATACAATAGGGCTTTCAAATAAAATTAGCCACTTCTTATTAACTTGACAACTTGCTGAGATATTACTCTTCAAAGTCAATAGTTAAAAACATTGATACACTTTTTCCTGCCACTGTATATTAAACTTTAAATTTTTATTTTAAATTTTGCTTTTTAATTTTTTTTAAAAAGCGTGTACATAGCTATGAAGTGAAATGTTAATTCAACATTTTGTCTGTTATATTATTTAAACTATCTATAGTTTACAGTTTTCTTGGTGTTTTATATAAATTTATATTTTTCTATTATCTTATATATTTTTTTCTAATGACCATAAACAATTTAAATCACATTAATAATCAACTAGCTATTAGTGTAGCAAATGTCAATATAAACTCTGTTAACGCGTTACTTATTATTGGACATGATACTAGATTAAATATTGGTTTGTGTGATTTATTTACCTCTGTCAAAAATTCTATGGATATTATTGTTAATAATACTCCTAATCATAATGCTGATAATAACTTTATTGGTGATGCTTACAATAATTTCATTGATAATGCTAAAAATAATTATATTTGTGAAGTAGAAAATAACTCTATCAGTTGTTCATTAGATATTTATCTTGCTAATGCTTTTAAAATCTTTATTACTAATATTTCTCATACTGCTTATGAAGCTTCTAGACGTGCTGCTGATTTTGCTGCTAATGCCATTGTTGAACCTTCCAGTGATAATACTGTTGTTAATTCAGTTAATGCTTCTACAACTTATCTTGACTTAATACGTGCGGCCAGACTAATAAGTTTTGAAAGTATTTTAAGTAGTATTAACAAATTTATTAATGATTTAAGCAATGAAAATAACGCGATAAATGAAATTGAAGTAAATGACTTGATTGAAGATATTTGTGATCAAGCTAAAAGAGATATTCAACTACGTAACATTAATAGTTTAGACCATAATATTATTGACTTCATCAATGAAAACATTTATGAAATAGAAATTCGCTCCATAGAGTTAATTAAACCAACTATTTATGAACATTACAGTGATACTCTTTATGTTGCTGTTTCCCTTATTTTACAAGTTATGCTTTTATGGTGGAATATTGTCTAATACTTTAAAACTTTTTACTGATTATTTCTTTTTAATATAATTCTTTTAACTTTTATTTTACAATGATAATTAAAATTAAATTAGTTGAAGATGACACACATTAAGTAAAAGAGTTGTTCCACCGCAACAGACAATTTAAAATTTAGGCTTTTTTTTCTGATTTAGAATTGTCACATTGTTTGTGTTGGCTGACAAGCCAACGATGCCTGGATCTGGAAATCAAGATCAACTGATTCCCAGAAGCCCTTATCAGACACGGGCGTGCACGAGAGAGCAATAGTTCTCCTTTGTCTTTTGTTTAGAATATATCAGATTTATTAAGATAGAAACCGGTCAGCCAAAAATTTGTATAATTTAATTATACAGGCCGCTCAGCACGTTGTCCATATTCTTTTTAAAATACATTAATTTAATAATAGTTATAACCGTTTTAAAGTACTATCTGGCAACGTTTAAACCATGTACTAAAAATACTTTAAAGTCATCAGGTTGGAGACTATAAGGCTCTTGTTCCCATGCCATTTTTACATGGCCAAGGTTGGCAACCTTCTTGTCACACATCTTGTTTTTGTTCAATAAACCCCAAAAGTTGCATAATGCAAGGTCAGGAGAGCATGTAAATGTTTTATACATAGTAATAACTACAGGGTTCAGATAAAATTTTAGGCGTTGACGTCAACTTTATATTTACCTTCACTTCTTTTTTTCTGTTATCAAATAACATACTGGCACCTACTTGCTTATGCATTAAGACAAGTATTTGAGTATTTTGACTAGTGGCAATTGAGCTCGAATTTTTTAGGCATTTTTTAGCATTAAGACAAAAAGTAAATTTTTGTACTGCCCGTAGTTATTTATTAAATCTAACCAAAATTTACATAATTATAAGCATCGTTGGTAAACATATGCTAGTAAAATATTATACAGTTTAATTTACTACTCTGGGAGTTATACTCTAACTAGTGTGCACAAAATTTTTTTTTGATAAAGTCTGATCGTTAAAAAAATTTACTTGTGGTGAAGCTTCCGCTGCCCATAGATAATATTTTTATCCAAAAGTAAGCCATATTATAGAGTTAACAACATAAATTTAATAAACAAAAAAATAGTAAATTTTGTTACCCCGATAAGAAAATATTGATGTCAACAAGTTTTTGAAAATGTTAGTGCATCAAATTTCAATTACTAGCAATAAAAATTAAAAAACTATTTGTATGATGAAAAGTGATTCAAATCAACACAAAATGTATACATACATTGTTGTGCGTGTATTTAATCTATTTTTATAGTTTTAGTAAGATAGCTCAAATATTGAAGAAAATATTAGCAGAGAACTACTCATTATTTTTTACGCTCATCACCTAACCGATGGAGTATGCATTTACAACTAAGCTTTTCAGCGCCAAGGTTTTTATCTAAAACAATTATAATTACAGTCACCGGAAAGCAAAACTCCCATGCTAACAGTTAATTATTAGTTGCCGGACTTTCCTCAAGCAACCGAATTGTAGCATCACTGTAAATAACATAAAATATAAGGGATTGTCGCCTAAATCGAGAAACATCCTTAGACAACTTCTTTTTAATTCGGTATTGACAATCTCTAGTTTAAATTGTACCAATAGCAAGAGCGCTATATGTTTTACTAATCCTATAAAAATTGCGATGTTTACTTTTGTACTTTTTGTTTGAGTGCATAACAAAGATCGTCGCTGTACTTTTGTATTATTCATTTTATGCAATCAAATTTTTTCAAAAAAATTTCTATTTTTTAAAAAATTACATATAAAATATTATCTTAAAAACTAGAAAAGAAACAACAACGTTAGTAATATCATTAGAACCGTGCACAATATTTGTTATTTAAATATTAAACACATACGCTGTTCTATAGTAAGAAAAAGCCAATGCCTAAAATTTTGTGCGAACCCTGTATATCATTAATATTTTCATTGTTGTCTCTGATCTGTGATCTGGTGCATTATTCTGATAAAAATAAACTTCTAATGGATGCGATTTTGTATGTGCCTCCTGCCACTTGTTAACTATTACTTTAAAAACTTTCTGTATGTATACATTAAAGATGACTTGAGAGTTTGAAGTTTTAAAGTAGGCATAGACAATCCCAGTCCATAAGAAAAATACAAGAGCAAGGAACTTTTGTGTGTAATTTGAAGGTCTGATTTGGGGCTCTGACTGTTGACCTCCAAACACCCACTGTTTTGCTGCTGGTCCTTTTTAGGTCTGTAAAAAAACACATATGATTTATCTTATGTGACAATGATATATACATATTTGCTAAGAGTTGAATGATATGCTTGGATAAAAGATATGCAAAAGTTGAGTCACTCTGTTTTGTGTGTATCACTAAGCACATTTGGAATCTATTTACAATAAACCATCCTAAATGCAAAATTCCTTTCCAATGCTGTTGACATTGTAGTCATTGAGCAGTCACATGTATTGACTAACTTTTGAATTGTTGCTTGTGGCTACTCTTTAAGTGTCTGAATTATAGCTTCTCCATAAAGTTTGGCAATTTCGAGATTTGGACACACTGATTTAGGTGCAACCTCGAGCAACTTACAGCCGTTTTTAAAACTTCTAATCCAAAAGTAAATTATGTCAAGTGAAGGTGCATATGTGTGGTATTTATGTTTAAAGTAGAATAATATCAGTCGCTTTATGGCCAAGGACAAACAATAATAAAATCATAGCTTGAATATCTTGTTAGCATAAATTATTTGAGGTCATTATTTTTTATGTTCTAAAATAATTTTTTCAAAATTCAAATATTAATAAAACAAAAACTAAATAAGCTGCGGCTACCACAAAAAAATTTTTTGAAAGCTTACCCGCACTCTATTTGATGCTATATTTGGATTATTTTAAAAATGTTTTGTTACTGCGAAATAATATCATTTCAATTTCTTTTGGAAAGGCCTATATTTGTATATGTAATGATAGCTAACTATGAAATTAAATTTGATTAACTTAAGTTATGCAACATTGCTTTGTCATTTAAAATTCCTTTTAAATAAAGCACAATTTGTAAATAAAAAATTTAAAAATATAATAAAACTATTTAAAAAATTATTTAAATTCTCTTTGTTTAAATAAAATTTAATTTGTAAAACAAATGGTTGCATAAAACAAAATAGATACTATGATTTATAATATAAAAAAGTTGCGTTAATAGAATATAATAAATTTATATTGTAATTAAAATTTTTTGAAGCAATCAAATTAGTTTTTATAAATAGTTATACAAAATAATTTAGTAAGTATTTACAGTGGCAGAGAAAAGTGTATCAATGTTTTTGACTTTTGACTTTGAAGAGTAGTATCTCAGCAAGTAGTCAAGTAAATAAAAAGTGGTTAATTTTATTTGAAAGCCCTATTGTAATAGTACAATTCACAAATAGAATCACGTGCTTAGCTTATATGACTAGAAAGTTATGGGCATTTGAAAACGATGTAAACATTGATACACTTTTTCCTGCTACTCTAAAAATTTATAAAAATTGTTTCTTAAATTGAATTAACAAGCAAAAGTCTAATTAACAATTTTTTATTTAACAACCCTACATACTCTGCATGTATTACTACTTGTTTATTGCACTTTAACCCATTTATCTAATTATATCCTTGACATAAAAATAAAGTAAGAATAGTATCAATTAGCAATACTATACTGGTAGTAGCACCAGAAAAAACATAACCAAGCTTATCCTAAGTATAGCCACAGTGTGTTATCATGAAATTTAATTGGTTTTTTTAAAAATTTGGTGGAAAACTAGACTACTAACCAAGGATTAAATCAGGGAGTAGGCTAACTTGCAATCATATTTAAATAGCTGAAAAATGAAAACACTGGCAATTGTTGCCAAATTGCTTGAAAAGTAGCTTTACACGTGTGTAGATCTTAAAATAAGACACAATGTCTTATATGCAAAGAATTGGTGTTTTAATCTAAGTATAAAGAATTGTTAGTTTTTCTTGAAATATGAGTGTGAATTTTGGCCAAGTAAATGTCTACAAGGAATGCACTCTGCTCAACTTAAAATGTGTTTTATAGGTCTATTATACTAATATTAATGTATTTGGTATAAATATATAAATTTACAGCCGAAAAAAACATGCTGTAAAGACATAATAGTGCCATGTTCACAAAACAGACATGTTTAAAGGTAAAAACGTTAAACTTTAAAGCTGCATCACTGTTGAGAAAAGTGATTAAATTTACTAAAACAAAACCGCACACAACCAGCATCAACTGATTAACAGTCCCTAATATGATTTTGATTTTTTAATTGACTGATTATAAAATTAAAGTAAATTAAATGTTGATTTTCAGAATTGTAACAATAAGCATAACACAATATTACTTCAGGAATGGCAAACTGACCAGTAATTTAAGATTGAATGGTAGTCCGCACAGTCTTTAGAATCGAAAATTAAGAATGACATGTGAGTTATGGTCAAGAATTTCTGGTAGTGCTATGATATGTGACTGCCTATTGGCATGAACAGACACTGGGTAAAAAATGTAGAAACATAATACACAATCACCAAAAAGAAATGTCAAATAGTAACAGGCAATGGGTCTGATTGATAGTCACAAATTAGTTTTAACAAAGGACATTCAATGTAGGATTAAATAATTTTAATTTATTTAATTTATTTTTTTGAAACAGCAGGAAAAAGTGTATCAATGTTTAAATTATTTTCAAATGCCCATAACTTTGTACTTAGCAAAGCTAATTACGTAGTACTATTTGCAAATTGTACTCACACAATAGGGCTTTCAAATAAAATTAGCCACCTCTTATTAACTTGAATACTTGCTGAGATATTACTCCTTGAAGTCAACAGTCAAAAACATTGATACACTTTTTCCTGCCACTGTATTTATTACAATATAAATTTAAGAAATATTCATTTATTACAAAAAAATAGTAAATACCTTTTTACAATAAAAATTTAAGAAATGTTTATATTTTACAATAAAAAATAATAAATACCTTTTTACAATAAAAATTTATAAAATATTTATTTTTTAAAATACAATATTTAATAAATACTTTTTTACTATAGAAAATCCAAAAAATATTTTTTTGTTACAAAACAAAAATTAATAAAATTTATTTTTTACAATACAAAATTTAATAAATATTTCTTTTGACAATACAAAATTTGGTAAATATTTATTTGTAAAATTCAAAATTTATTAATTATTTTTTTTTTACAAAAAAAATTTTTATTTTACAATAACAAGATTTATTATTTTATAAATTTTTTTTACAATAACAAGGTTTATTATTTTATTATTTTTTTACAATAACAATATTTATTATTTTATAAATTTTTTTACAATAACAAAATGTGATTTTTTTTAATTTTATTATACAATAAAAAAATTTTTTTATAAAAAACTTTTTTAAAAAATTAGATATAACGAATTAGCCAAAATATTTGTTCTATTTAAGCAGAATAATTACTGCACTTTTGATGCAGTTTTACTTAAAAAATATTTATTCTTATCTATTGTTTAAAAAACTAACGATTTATACAATTATGTCTAACAGCTATATTAATAAAAATTTGCCCGAGAATAAACTTACAAGATTTGAATTTCAGATAAGTGATGGATTTAACTATGTAAACAATCTTTTTTATGGTCCTGATTATAAAAATCAAGGCACAGATGTTATGGATAAAACTGATATTAATAGTGATTCATATGAAATTACAAACTATTTGACTTATGAGTCGCTGGCAGCAGAATGTGAGAATGCAGCAAATGATATGTTGTTAAAATATAAAAGTGGTGAACTAGAAATTGAAAAATCTGAAGTTGATATATATTTAAATGATTCTACTGAATCTAATAACGTTGCTCATGGAATTTTAACAAATACTGCTACTAATATTGTGTCTCGCAGTTTTTTGAGATTAAGAAGAAAAAATGATTTTAATTTTAATTTATTTCCAATTAATACTACAGAAAACAGAAATAAAGAAAATGTTGTTAATATAATAAAATATATTTTTGAAACTATTACCAATGATATCAAAGAAAATAGAAAAGAAATATTTAAATTTGAAGACATTAATTCAAGTGTAAATTATGTAATCAACTATATCAAAATGAAATCAATATACTTAATTGAAGATAACAATTTTATTAAAGACGAAACTGAAGCTGATGCTGCGTTATTGTCTATTTTGCAAGTGATAATGATTTTAAAAACTAGAGTATAATTTTTTAAATATTTTTCAGTAATATACTGAGTTTGTTACAAAGTATTTCAAAAATTTATTTTTTTACTACGCAACAATTTATGTTATTAAAGTTTACAGGGCTGGCAAAAAGTTCAAGGAATTTTACTTTTTTGCATAACAATATTTACATTTTCTTATTACGTAAAACAACTAACATTTTTTAGCAATTTGTTGGTATAACTTACCCGTCTTTTTATTAGTTTTTTAAAATTATTTTTTTAAAAATTAAAAATATTATTTTAATAAATATAAAAATGCAATCACAAAATTAATTAAATTTAATAAATTAAACTTTATTTTAAGCTGCAACAAGTAATACCTTATAAAGTCTATAATATTTTAACATAACATACAACATATAACACACATTATATAAATGCATTTTGTTCTAAATTTGTTAGTACAGTAACAAAAATATATTATATAAAGTTTTTACCAAATTTGTACTTTTACTCAATAAAAGATGTGATCTTGGATAATTCATTAAATAATCAATACTTAATAAAAACATGCCAACAAACACTTTAAATGTAGCATTTACGCACCACTGTTAAGTGAAAACAAATGATTTTTTGGGTAAAAGATTCAGCCGCAGTAGACAAAAGCGTATTTTTTTACTTTATTAACTTAATATTAATATCAAATATTATCAAGTTTGTTTTTTCTACACCAAATGACAGTATAAATTTACAAATATTTAAATTTAAATAATGTACTTGTTGAGTATTGCATTGCGCAAAATTAAAGTAAATTTAAGCAGTAAACGCGGTCTGTGCAAAATAAAGTTTGTCAATTTTAACACTCAAAAAGGTCTTAAAACTCTGATTGCGATTGTTTTCAGTCCAGCAAGTAAAATACTTGTTTAAACTAATTAATTAAATTCTATGACCTGGATGTTAAAAATAATAAAAAATAAATTGAGATATTCAATTGTTTAGGTGTTGATTTCTTTTTCTTTTTGCCAGCCCTGTAAATGATTGAATATCTCAATTTATTTTTTATTATTTTTAACATCCAGGTCATAGAATTTTATCACTTAGCTTAAACAAGTATTTAACTTGCTGGACTGAAG
>JANBSE010000216.1:0-14798 GCA_027578475.1 Coemansia sp. RSA 2607
TATGATTGCTTGCTACCCAATAGCTTGATTGAATACTGGTAATATATTGCTGAAATCTAATTAAAAATATTAATACATAATGTCATAAGTAAACAGAAATCGGGTCTAATTGTTACAATTTATTTATTGTTTGATTTGGCCTTAGTTTTGATTTTTAATATATTAATATTTTATTTTTAAAGAGTGGGAAAAAAAGTGTATCAATGCTAAGGTCAGTTTCAAATGCCCATAACTTTGTATAGAGTAGAGCTAAGCACGTGATTTTATTTGCAACATATACTATCACAGTAGGGTTTTCATATAAAAATAGCATCTTGATTACACCTTGCTTACTTTTGGAGATAGTATCCTTCAAAGTCAAAAGTAAAAAACATTGATACACTTTTTGTTGCCACTGTATATGGGCACTTAAAAATGATGTGGTGATAATCAAACTTACTTGTGATCAAGGACATGTGCACACAGAATAAAAGAGCAGCCACACCTGCCAATAACAAACAAACGGTTTTCCTCAGCTTTATTCTTTTACTCAAATATATTTCAAAGCAAGTTGAGCATTGTTACACTCTTTCCTGCTACTCAAAAAAAGTACTAATTGTTTATCTAATAAAATCAACAAAGACAAATATAATTAAACTAATCCTACTTAATGACTCTACATTTTCTGCTTGCATGTATACTTGTTTTATAGCACCTTTACTCCTTTCTACTAAGCATGGACCTTGAAGTTGGGGTTCTCCCAGATGCGGAGAAACTGGCTTGCACTGTACACACAGGTATGGAGAGCAGATAACTTTAACACTTCTGTATTAAAAAAGGTGCCTTTCAGGTAGCTGCATTACAACAACATTTTTAGAGTCTTGATGCCCATTGGTGTCTACAAGTGTGGTTGACAAAGCCAAACAGGTTTGGCTGATTGGGTGAGTTAGAACATTAAAACTACAATCTTTACTCAATTACTGTATTTTAATTTTAAACTATAGATACAAAGGTGCTAGCTAGCATGTTATAAAATATCTATAACTATCAAAGTAAATTAGAGATTATATTATTTTTAAAGTTTGAAAAAAAGCTATATATATACCATTTACTGGTCTTAATACTGTATTAATAATTAAATAATGCTTTCAATAGCAACAGTTATAGAGTAAAAATTTAAGCACACAGAAATATTTGTAAAGTTTTGATTACAATTAATTCAAAAAATATAAATACTTTTTAATAGCCAATATATTTATATTTATACTTAAAATCTATACAAATCTCTTTTTCACGTTCATTACACATTTGTTTATAAAAATCATTCATTTCTTTATAACAATAAAATAGATTACTAAATAAATTATTATAATCTATAATTTTAAAGCAGTCAAGCTGCTCCAAATGCCATCTAGTATTTGCAATAAGTTCTTCTATTTCATATCTTTTTTGAAAAGTAGATATATCATCAAGGCAATTCTGAATTTTATTGTAAAATATATTTAACTCTTTGTTAATTAATTCTATGTCGTTAGAAGACAGGAATTGAGGTGTAATAACATTAGAATAAATATCATTAAATGAATACATAACTTCAATCATATTTTTATACTTATTCTCATATCTAATACGCTCATCATAATTACGATATTTATCAAGTATAATCAGATAAGAAGCTTGAATAATTTTATGTGTAATATCCATTGTAAATTAAGCAAGCTAGAAAAAACTTAATAAAAGGTATAGACTTTTAAATTTAAATGCGTATGCAACAAATGATGGTTTTAACAATTGGTAAACTTAATAATTAAAATTTTATAATTTATAAAATACAAGATCAGTATTTATACCAGAAAATATACTAGTAAAAATTTTAATTGTTTGTTTAAATATTACAAACTTCGAAAAAATATTTATATTTAAAAAAGGTATGTAAACTTAAATAATTTTTACAAAGAATTTAATTATAATAAATATATAAATAATTAATTATTTAAAAAAAATATATGTCAATTTTGATTGTTTAAAAAGAATTGAATTGTAATAAATATATAAATAATTAATTATTTAATAACAATTTTTTTTTAAAAAATATGCTATGTTTTATTATGATTAATTTTAATTTTTTATATTTTTGTAATTAAAAATTTAATAATATAATTTTAAATATATCAAAAAACTATTACTGTATAAAAAAAGCAAAATAATTTAAAAAAGTTAAATCTAAATAAACAAAAATTCCATTTTTTATTTAAATAGTACACACAACTCTCGGATGTCACAAAACAATCTTTTTTGCAGTAATCAATCAATAAGTGTCATATAATAGTGACAAGACATGTGTAACTACTGTCAAATATGTTTTATTGCTTTAGATTAAGGGGCGACAAAAATGTGTTCATTTGTTTTACATTTAACAGTAAAGAAACAAATTAGCTAGTAGTAATAATAGTTACAAAAAATATTTTAAACTTAAAAACTCTATCGCATTGCACCTATTGCAAATTTAACTGTGTTTTGGTTTTTTCTAAAAGATATGGGCATATAATGATTAGCTTTGCGTTGATGCACTTTTAAAGCCACATATTAAAATATATACTTTATATATAATAATTTGTTAGTAATCAATTCAAACGTCTTTAATACAATAATCTGTATGTTACAGGCAGACCTATTGTCTGTTATCTATTAACACATTTTATTGATATCTCCGAATTAAGTTTTAGCAATGATTTAACAGGGTTATATTAAACTTTTAGGTAGTAACAAATCATAGTAGTAACAGAAATACTTAATTTCAACACACAAACCAATTATAATGTTTTATATAAAAAATATGGTTCAGGTTATTCAATATTTTCAAATAGTTTTTTAAGAAGTTGTTATTATTTACAGTGAGAAATATACTTGCTTTTGGTATTAATTAAATATTATGAGATCAATTACAATTCCATGGTTGTTTCTGTTGGCTAAGTCAATGACGCATGAATTGGAGATGTGATTGCACACGCTCGGTCAAGAGACGAGCATGTATAACTCGGCATAAGGCTGAGCTTGTACATGCTGCCTTGAACGAGCTTGCCCTGATAGCATACAAGCATCAGGCAACGCTCCTATAAAGCAGCATAAGACGAACTTCTACCAAGTCCGTCTTACAGAATTTTTATAATTAATTTGTCAATATAGTAATACTTGTCTCGTTATTCATTCCATTAATATTAACAGGGAAATCAAGATCAATTGATTCCTAGAAGCCCTTATCAAACACAGGCATGCACAAGAGAATAATAGTTTTTCTTGTCTAGTTTTTGGAATATATTCAGATTTATTAAGATAGAAACCGGTCAGCCAAATGACTGAGTGAAATATAAAAGTTGTGGAATAATTTTTCTTTTAATCTTATTTTGATCGCTTTCTCGCATTTCATTTTTTTTTACAACACGCTTAAATTGTTAACTCAAATTCAAGGAAAGTTAACACTATGTATGTGGTATCATTATAATTCTAAAATATAACCAATTTTTAACTATTAATATAGAAAGTTGTATAATAATAAAATTCCACTTCTAAAAACTTTTTGAGAAACCTGTAATGTAACATTTAAATACTCACACACTTTTTTTTTAAACAGATTGTAGTTTCTGGGCTCCGACCCACCCAATCGGCCAAACTTGTTGGCCGTGTCGATCGCACTCGTAGGCATTGCTGGACGTCGAGTCCCTACAAGAGCCTTCGTAGCGCGGCTACCAAAAGAGTTCTCTCTCTTTCTTTTTCACAAAACCATTTTAAAGTCGCTAACGCGCTATATTTACTTTTTAATATTTCTTATTAATACACGAGAGTTAAAGTTACCTGCTCTCCGGACCCGTGTAGACAACGCAAGCCGGTTTCTCCGCATCTGGGAGAACCCCGGCTTACACAGATGATTACAAAAAAGCACCTTTTTTAATTTATTCATAATTCTTTGAATGTGTCATATTGTATTGATTAAATCGAATCTATAGAGTAAGTATCAGTCGCAGTCACCAGAGCTCGTACGCAGTGATTCAGTTGGCTCAAACTTTGCAAAGTAGCGGTCACGGAAGTTCTTATGCGCCGGGCTATGGGCCAGCAAGGGAGCCGGCGACTGCTCCGAGGGTTGAATCTTCTCCATGGTGATCAGCCGCCTACTCCAGCCGCCAAACGGCTGTTCCGAATTAGCCACCAGCCTGAGTGACTTATGGGCCGGCACGTCCTCGGGCACATACTCACCGGCGACGGTAGGCAGCCAGTACACGAGCCGGCCGCCGACAACCAGCATATCAGCAGCAAACTGCAGCAACCCATCCACAACGTCCGACATCTCATAGGGCACGGTAGGCGGGTAGTATTCCGGGCGCCGATGGTTCTCCACACCATCCACCAGTCTCAGGCTGCGTTCCGGCTGAACGCCCGTGCGACGGCCAAGACGCTTAGCACCGGCACGTACGCCGTAGGGCGGGTCGGTGACTATGGCGTCGAACAGCTGGCCTCGCGTCCAGGGGCTGTGGCTGATATCGGCCACCAGGGTGCCGAGCACCCGGCCGCTGACGCCGTACTGCGCGGTGTTCGCCTGGATGCCCTGCGTGTTGCGGCGGAAACCCGCGGTGCCGCGCATCTGTCTGCCGTCAATATCTGCTCCGGCAGTAAAGGCCCCGAAATGCGCGCAGGTGAGCAGGAAGCTGCCTGTGCCGACAAAGGGGTCGAAAACGAGGGCGCCGGGGCGGGCCAGAGCCTGGTTGGCCATCAGCAGGGAGAGCTCGGCGTCCATGGTGGTGTTGCCCAGATACTTGCGCTTCTTGACGTCAAAGCGGTCGATGAGCTCGCGGCTGCCATGTCCAACCACCCGGCCGAACCACACGTGCTCCGGCGGGCCGTCTGTTTTACAATCCTCCTCGTACTGCTCAGCGACGAAAAACTCCTGCTCGGCACCCTGCATCCTAACAGGACCCTCGAAGCCCATAAAGCTGAAAGACTCTATCACAGAGATTTTGTGCTCGTGCGCCAGCGACCGGCCGAAACTCTCGACGGCAAAGCGGAACGACGCATGCTTGTAGTGGGCGGTGCGCTCGGGCTGTGCTTGCACCTGGGCGAAGACGTCCGAGTATGTGGGACCTGAGCCCCAGTGCTCGATGATGCTGCGGATTAGGATTGCGCGGCGCACGAGTTTGGCGGCGTCGGCGGCCGAGGCTACGGTGAGCAGCAGGAAGGGCGACGAGGCCGAGTGGTGCTGCGCGTCGTAGGAGATCGGCACGTTCTCTAGCTGCGAGAGCGCCTCGAGCTCGGGCAGACGGAAGTCGGCGTGGTAGTGTGCAAAGTGGACTATGAACAGGGGCATATTGTGAGGGGTGTTTTGTGGATGGGTGAGCGCAAGAAGGAGAGTGAGTTTTTTTTCTTCTTTTGTCCTGAGAAAGGGGTTTGTGGGCGAATTATATGGATCCAGAAACCGCAATCAGCAGATCACTGTGGATCAGATCACATAATTTTGTGGAAAAAAAAATGCAGTGCACAGCAAGGGAATCAAAAAGTTTAAAATTTTTTTAGCAAGTCAGTTGCTTTGCTTGTCTAACGACCTTCCCACTCTCACTAGTCAGCTTACACATTACATTCAAAAAACAACAGCTTTTTATCGCAATGGTCAGGAAAGCAGTGGACTCGCGTATCAACACGCTGATCAAGAACGGGGTGCAGCAGAACCACCGGTCGTTCTTCGTGCTAGTGGGCGACAAGGGCAAAGACCAAATCGTCAACCTGCACTGGATGCTAACGCAAGCACGCGTGGGCCCGCGTCCCTCCGTACTGTGGTGCTACAAAAAAGACCTAGGCTTTACGTCGCACCGCAAAAAGCGCGAGAACAAGATCAAGCGTGACGTCAAGCGCGGGATCCGCGAGGCCAACTCTGAGGACCCGTTTGAAATGTTCGTTACGCTGACGGACATAAGGTACACGTACTACAAGGAGACGCATAAGGTGTTGGGTAACACGTATGGGATGTGCGTGTTGCAGGATTTCGAGGCCCTGACGCCCAACATCTTGGCGCGCACGGTGGAGACTGTGGAGGGCGGCGGCCTGGTGGTGGTGCTGTTGAAGAGCATGCGGTCGCTGAGGCAGCTTTACACGATGACCATGGATGTGCACGCGAGGTACCGTGGTAGCAACGCCGGGGGCGATGTGGTTGGTCGGTTTAACGAGCGGTTTATGCTGTCGTTGGCCGACAACCCTGCGTGCCTGGTGGTCGACGATGAGCTCAACGTGCTGCCGGTGTCGCGTGGCAAGAGCGTCAAGCCCCTGGCGGCCGGCAACAAGGCGAAAGACGCCAAGGCCGAGGAGCTGCAGGAGATCAAGCGGTCGATGGAGGATGCGCCGCCCGTGGGGGCCCTGGTGGGGTGCACGCGTACGGCGGACCAGGCACGTGCCGTGATGACGTTCGCCGACGCCATCGCTGAGAAATCCCTGCGTGGCACGGTGTCCCTGACGGCCGGCCGCGGACGCGGAAAATCCGCGGCCCTGGGGCTGTCCCTGGCGGCGGCCATAGCATACGGGTACTCGAACATCTTCGTGACGTCGCCGAGTGCCGAGAACCTGAAGACGCTGTTTCAGTTCGTGTTCCGGGGGTTCGACGCCCTGGGGTTCACGGAGCACACAGACTACGACATAGTGCAGGCCACGGGAAGCGGGGAGATGCGCGACACGGTGGTGCGCGTCAACGTGTTCCGCAAGCACCGGCAGACGATCCAGTACATCCAGCCGCAGGACGCGTTTGCTTTGGCGCAGGCGGAGCTCGTGGTGATCGATGAGGCGGCGGCCATTCCGCTGCCTTTGGTGCGCCGGCTGATGGGCTCGCACCTCGTGTTCCTTGCGTCCACCATTAACGGCTACGAGGGCACGGGTCGCTCGCTGTCGCTCAAGCTGCTGCAGCAGCTGCGTGAGCAGGCACGTGGGTTTGTCGGCGGCACGGGGGCGCAGGAGTCCCGGGGTGCCGGCGGCCGCTCGCTGCGCGAAGTGTCGCTCGACGAACCTATCCGCTACGCCGCCGGCGATGCCACCGAACGCTGGCTGCACAGGCTTCTGTGCCTCGACGCCACCGTCGCCCCACGCGCAGCACTTCCTTCTTCTTCCGCTGGTCCTGCAGGGTGCCCGCATCCGTCCACGTGCGAGCTGTACTGGGTCAACCGCGACGCGCTGTTCTCGTACCACGCCGTCAGCGAAGCCTTCCTGCAGCGCCTTGTGGGACTGTTCGTGGCGTCGCATTACAAAAACTCGCCCAACGACCTGCAGCTTCTGAGCGATGCGCCGGGCCACCAGGTGTTCGTGCTGCTGCCGCCCGTGGACCCTACGGCCTCCTCTCTGCCCGAGCCCCTGTGCGCCGTGCAGGTCAGCCTGGAGGGTGGTATTGCGCGGCAGACCGTGATGAACGCCCTGGGCCGCGGCGAGCGCTCCGAGGGTGATCTGATCCCGTGGCTGGTGGCGCAGCAGTTCCAGGACGACGAGTTCGCCGCGCTGTCCGGCGCGCGCGTCGTGCGCATTGCTACGCACCCGGATTACGCCGGCATGGGGTACGGGTCGCGGGCCCTGGAGCTGCTGCGCGATTTCTACCAGGGCCGCTGCGTGCCGCTGGGCGACAGGTTGCCGCCGGCTGCCGAAGAGCCCGGGCTGCCCTCGCTGACGGCCGCAGAGCTGGCGTCGGCCGACCTCACGCGCGACACGCTGCACGTGCGCGACCCTTCGACGCTCCCGCCTTTGTTCCTGCGTCTGAGCGAGAAACGCGCCCCGCACCTGCATTGGCTGGGCGTGAGCTACGGGTTGACCCAGAAACTGCACCGCTTCTGGCGTCGTGCGGGTTACACGCCCGTGTACGTGCGCCAGACAGCCAATGATCTGACCGGCGAGTACACGTGCGTCATGCTCAACGAACTGTCTTCCTCTGCTGCTGTTTCACAGGATCAGTCCTCTGTGCTGCCGAGTGCCCAGTGGCTGGACGCCTTTGCGCGCGACTTCCATCGTCGCTTCTCGGTGCTGCTGTCGTACGCCTTTGGCGAGTTCTCGGTTGTGTTGGCCATGGCCATTTTGGACGCCGCCCAGCGCCCCGCGCCGTCGCACGACATGCCGACCTACGCTAGATCTGATTTGTCGCGCGATTTCGGGCCCTACGATTTGCGTCGCCTGGAGGCGTACGCCGGTAACCTGTTGGATTACCACGTGATCATGGATCTTCTGCCCACCGTGGCGCAGCGCTACTTCTCCGGCGCCTTCGGCTCCTCGGTTTCCCTGTCGGGCGTGCAGGCGTGTATTCTGCTGGGGCTTGGCCTGCAGCGTAAGTCTGTGGACGCCGTGGAGAAGGAGCTGAATCTGCCGGCGCGCCAGGTTTTGGCCCTGTTCACAAAGATCCTGCGCAAGTTCTCGAACCATTTCCGCAGCCTGGAGGCCGCCGCCATTGAGCAGGAGCTCGACACCGCGGCCACCGCCGGTCAACAGCAACCTGTTGCTGCCGGTACTGCGTCTGCAGAGAATGCAGCGTCGGTGAAGCGCAGCCTGGACGACGATGCCGCCTGGGACCCGGCGCAGGGGTCGCTGGAGGACGAGCTGCGGGCCGCCGGCCGTCAGGTCACCGACGAATTCCGGGCCAAGCAGCGCGAGCTGATCGACTCCCTGGACCTCTCGCAGTTTGCCATTGCCGGCGACTCGGCCGACTGGGAGCGCGCCGAGCAGCAGATCCAGAAGACTCGCACTACGCAGGGCGTCTCGTCGGTTGTCAGCGTTGCTAACCCGGAGAGTTCAAAGCGCTTGCGCAAGGAGAAGAAGGACGTCGTTGGGTCGTTGGCCAGGGCTGAGGATGCCCGCAAGCATAAGGCTGCGAAGAAGACAAAGACCAGCAAGAAGACTGGCCGTTTCTGATCATATTCTACACATCAATTTTTCTCTGTTGTTGTTTGTTGTTTGAAATACTACAAACTTTTCTTTTTTTCCCCGTTCACCGCCGTCCCCAGGGAAACATTCGGCTGCCGAGGATCGATCCCAGCGTGCTGCCGTTCATCGCCTCGGCAAGCAGCGCGTCCTGCATGGCCGACGACGTCAGCGACGTGTCCGACAGGTCGCTGAACGACGACCCGGCCGAACCCTCCGACACCGACGCCGCCGCCGCCGCCGCCACCCTGCGCTCACCCACCCCACCCATCTGCCCCTCCATCGCCACTGCCAAGCTCTGCCTCAGCCCCGTCTCCTGCTCCCTCGACCCCTCCTCCGGCGTCCTCGTGCTCAGCTCTACCGCCGGCGACCCCGTATCCGACCTCCCCACAGACTCCACGCTCCTCATTCCCGCAACCTCCCCCTCACCCTCTCCTCCTTCTTCTTCTTCTTGTTCATCAACCAGCCGAAGCGCCCGCCCCATGTGCCGCCGGAACAACTCCGACGCCGCTTGGAACACAGAGCCCAAAGTCACCTGCAGCTCTAGTGCCAGCTGCTCCCAGTCGAACGTCACCTGGTCCTGCTCCAGCTCCGCTAGGATGTCTGTGGGCGTGGGGGACAGCTCTGTTAGCCGCTGCCATACTTGGTCTGCTAGCTGGCTGTATGCCGAAGTCACCTGTGGTGCCGCAAAGTTGCTCGGTCGCTCAAATGGGTACCGGAACACGACGTGTACTATCTGATGTCGCGACATTTCTCGAAAATAATATATTAATGTGTCTTACAAAATGCAAAGTTTTTTATTTAAGCCTTAAAAAGAAAAAAACGTAGAGACACGGTGGTAAAGTAGGGCGGGGATGCAATACGAGAACACCCTCACCTGCCCAAAACGCATTTAAACATTTCTGATTCATGTGACCCACTAGTACCTGCTCTTGTCCGCATCCCACTCTTGCTCCTTGCGGATCTGCTCCTTCTCCTTGTCACTAAAATCTTCTTTAATCTTGAACATCTCGCGGATTTCATCGGCGTTCTTGCCGCGCATCATCGATGCCAACTTTTTGCAGGCCGCGTCTACCAGTCTCTTCGCCTTGAGCGCATCAGCCAGTTTCGTAACGTGCCCCAGTACCTCAGGATCCATGTCAAGGAACTTTTCGTCCCACGGGCACATGTCCAGCTTCTTGCTCGTCTCTCTATCTTCAAAGTCCTCGAAGGGCTCGGGGTCGTCCTTGTGGTATTCGTAGAACTCGACTGCCTTTTGGAACGCCTCGTCGGGTATTTTTTCGTCAAGAAGACTCACTTGCTTGCCATCCTCTGTGGTCTCCGTAGGGAGCTCCTTTAGCCCACTCATCTGCTCTACTATCTTCTCCTCAACCGTAAACTCGGTCTTGGTGCCTGTACGAACAACAATCGACATTATATTTTATTATTAAAAAAGACTAGCTAGTATATACTGTTTAAAAAAATGAAAAAAGTAGGAAGAAAAGCGGCAAGCTTGCTGTTATTATTCTCCTCCATATATATTCCTAGAGAAAATGTTTCTAAAAAACGCAAATGTTTTTTAGTTGTTTTATATTTTAAAAAAGAAGTATCCTGTTCTTTTAAAATATAATTAAAAGAAACCGCAGCAAGGGTGCAAAAAACTGCATTTTATGCTTTCGTACAGCTAACAAACTAATGTCTTGCAAACACACGTACCGCAGCACTACCATATACTACATGCATTGGAGCTGCACTAGCAAACAAAATATATGTTATGTGCGCTAGTCATTCAAAAAGATTGAATCAAATCCCAATCCTTTTACCTTGAATTAATCGGTCATTTAAAAGTTTTTATTAATGCAAAAGATGAATTTTAGAAATAGAGGTTTGCTAATCGATATGTCAGAGTCTGTTAAAATTTTAAGAAAAAAACGTTTATAAACCGATATTATTATGTCTGGTACTGATCGCAAATTGTTGGCGGCGGCAGCGACCCCTTGTAGGCTGCGCAGATGTCCCGAATAAAATCGCCTGATGAATACCCGCCCGGACAATCACGCCACTCGCCATCTCTGACACACCGCGGCTTACCATCAATATAAACCGTCGCACTCGTCTTGACCCCAGCAAACAGCGTATTCTCAATCGATTGCTTAAACAACTCTCTTCCTTCAGCCTGCTCAGTGCAAGCAAGGAAAGCCGCAGTATCGAGTCCCGCGCTGCTTGCGCACTTTAGCGACAAATCTCGGTCTTTTCCAATGTGCTCAAACTGCCCGTTCAGGCACTGAAGGAACCACCAGGAGGTTGTGAGATCAGGACCGTAGCGCAAACCGCAAATTTCATCAATGTTCCCACGGCACTCTGCGTCTCCATGTTTGCACTGAGCTCCGTATGTGGCATTCGGGTCTAGTTTTGCAATAAAGTTCAGTTTCACGTCGATAATTGACTGCACCTCGGGAACTACTCGTGAAAACACATTCTCGACTTTGACCGCATCTGGACACCGAGACATAACAAACAGCTCGACAAGAACTTTATCGCTCTTGGCAGCTGTTTGCTCGATATTTCTAGTCGGTGTGCTTTCAATGTTCGCCGAAAACAGCGGCCAAGTCCAGGCAACAAGCATAAGCATTGTAACTGTGCCTATAATTGCGCCTACCAACTGAAGAATGTTTGCTCTTTTCTCTGTCTGCACCCTTTTGCAAGGCAAACCAGGAAGGAGTCTGTCGCTTTCGTCCATTATTAAGTATATGACAAAAGTACGAAATTTAAAAAAAAGTAATTAACTAACCAAATTTAAGCGAAGAAATAAGAAAAATAATATGGCGCAATGTACAACAAGAGGTGATGTCACACAAGATTGCACGCGATCAAATTAATTAATTTTCTAAAAATTACATAGCTGTTTTTTTTTTGGCCGAAATCGTCAGCAATTGAGTAACAACGAAATAGGCGAAAGGGAGTAGCCCAGGTATTTAATAATGAGGGAAGCAAAAGTTTTTAAAGATTATTCATGCGTTATTAAAACTTTATTATTTTCTCGCTACATGTCTCTTTTATACCTGTATCGGTATCTTCTTTCTTGTACTTCTTTGACAAATTGCTGTTAAATTTGATTTGTCCATGTGCCGAAACATTCCCCAGTTTTCACACGCATGTAAATAAGACTTGTCTCGTTTTACTTTAGTGTTATATTGAATCCCAATGTTTTGTCTAAGCATGCAAGTTATGCGAAGCTCAGACTAATCCTGAGTCTTCTTATTGATTTCCAATTTGTCTCGTCATGAGCATGTCGCGTGTGGATCGCCACAATACAATCTTTAACAATATACTTTTTACCTTAACATCCAGTGACAGTTTTACTTGGACATAAATGTATCTATTTTATTCTGCAAACATTGCGCATTCATATACTTCTTTAGAAGTGTAATATTTATTACAATATAGATTACTCTGAAGGACAACGTATTCGGTATTATCTTTTATTTGAACTATACCAGTAAATTTAAACTCTTTCTTTACTAGGTAGCATTTAAATTTTGCATCATCTTTTCCCATAAAAAATTCTCGATTGCTATTTAAATTGATAATGAAAAGTTGAATGTCAAATATCTCGCAAAAAGCAATTAATTGTTTAAGAAAAAATACATTATCATCTGTTTTAATTATTTCAAAGGCTTGCTGATAATATTTAAATTTATCTTCATCCAAAATATTCTTATGTTTATATAAAAAATTAGACAAATAATAGTGCAAATTATTTTTCTGTTCATAACTATCATTCAATGCGTATATAGCCAAGTAATATACTATTTCTTCAAAGTAACACGTTTGTGGCATCATTGTATAATATGACTCGATTTCTTTTTCAAATTTTACTTTTCTCGTTTGGCTTTCATCTATTAGTTTTGGTTTTGGTTTGTAGAACCATGGATATTCAACATAGGTAATTCGATTTCTTTTTTTATCAAAAACTAATGGTTCGTTATAATTGTTATACCAGATCATATTTTTCATAAGCCATACTATGTGCAAATCTGTAGTTTCGAAATCTATATTCATTGAATCTAACCAAGTATTGCAACTATTGAGAATTAAATTGTAAACTTTTAATTTGCTGTTGTACACTGCCAGTAGCATGTATTGAGTATTGTATATGTCACGAATATAATTTAATAAATGTTGGTAAGTATTATGAGTTAAATCAAGAAAAATTGTGTACTGTTCTTTTGAATTTTTAATACTTATGTTACTTCGAAATGTTGGCACTTCAACTATTAGATTTTGACATGTTTCAGACAGTATGCAAAAGGAATTATTAATTTTACAGTTAAAAACAATGCAATTTCTTTTAATAAATATTGCATCTTCATGAAATGGAAGAGCATACATATCAAAATTAAATACATCGTAAGATATATCTGATAAGTAAGTGTCTAACTTGTATAACAGCAAGTAAAACGTTTCAAGTTGATATTGGTAGACTGCTAGCAACAAATTCTTATTATTAAATTTACTCCGTATAGCATCTAACAAATATTCATACGTCCAATTACATGTATCGAATGTTTGATAAAATTTTTTGCACTGAAATATAATTGACACAGTTACTATCATACTAAAATAAGAAATAAATTAAGCAAAAAAAGATATAACTATAATTATAGACAGCGCACTTTTTTGCAAGTCTGGAAAATGCAAGTCATTTATACTGAGTATCCATGAAAATATTTTTATGTATACATCTTATTATTATCTCTATAAAACAATAATGTTCCTTTATAAGTTTAGCATTTTAAAATAGAAATATATTTTGAATTTAATATGTTTTTATGTGCTTTTATTTTTTTAATTAACGTATTTTAAAAGAACCGCCTTGTTTTAATATAAAATCCGCGTCACAATAGTATGTACAAAATGTTTTACTGTTTTATTGTAAAAAGCACGAATTTGCAAAATAATTCTTTTTAGCTTTTGTGCTTTTAATAGCTGTCACAATACACACGTTGTGGTTGTCAGATGACTTAATATGTGTTTATTAATGAAGCTATTACAATACCGCACAAAATTGTATTAATAAACATCAAAATAACCGGAGTATATTGTAACTAATAAAAATACATGTAGATAATCTAGAGTTTAAGACACTACAAAATTTACAAATAAAGTTTGTGCTTTCATGTAAACTACAATTATAAATTAAAATATTTTTGAATAACATTGGGTTTTGTTAGTTAGTACTACTTAAATATGCTGTGGAGAACCATTTATAATGGCAAAACTGTTTTTTGTAAAACAAAATAACTATTTAAGCAAAATAATAGATTTGCCAGCTATAATTGTTGTCTGCAGAGCCTCTAACAAGTATTGTATACAAAATTCTAAAGGTAAACAATTAAACTAACAGATGAAAACTTTATTAATAAATTAGTTTAAAACTCTTTAAAGCTTACTGAAAAGTTATTTTTTTAGAATTTAAAATAAAATACATCTTAAATTTTATTTTACTTCTAGTGTTGCATACACACATACATTTTAATTGTCAGACCAAACTGTACACATGTATTTTTTTGCTAATTTTATTTTGTTTAGCCGTAACTTGTGCTCAATGTTTGTCATTAATTGACATTGTCTCTAATTCTTTTACCTTTATATTCAACTGTATTTAGTAGTCTGTTATTATATTATTCTTAACTCCATTAAAATATATTATTTTATTAAAATCATACAATAACTTTAATTTACAATTAAACGTTTAGCATATAGATGGGCATTACTGGAAAGATAATTTTACTTAAATGCACTTTTCCAGTGCTACATCTAATAGTTATAATGGTAATTTGTGTTAACAAGAAGATCAGCAGAATAGCTGTTAACGCAGCCACACATAAACCAATGAAACTGGTGTTAGCAATATT
>JANBSE010000217.1:0-14795 GCA_027578475.1 Coemansia sp. RSA 2607
ATCAACCAGATGCAGCCAGTAGCGAATGAAACAGGCGCCGAAGCTCAAGACCTGGTGCAACACCTTGCACAGGTAAATAACGATACGATGTTTAATGTTTACAACAACTTTTAACAATAAAGTTTTATGATTATGTAATTAATGTATGAAGAGGAATATAAACACGAGAAGTTGTAGTAGTGGTGGTGGTGGTGGGAGAAGGAGTGGCAAAAAAAGAACAGATGGGAATGCTGGAGATATAGATGGATTATTTAGAGTGTTTCGTCGAACGAGCGCTTGCGCACAAGCGAGGACGACGGCGGTGAAATCGGTAGTGCCATGGCTGCGTCGGCAAAAGGCATATTGGGCGAGGACGTAGAGAAAGCTGGGGACGCCAGCAGCTCGTCGATAAACGCCATCGGATCAACCAAACCCTGCTGCTGGTGCTGCAGAGCAAACTGCGAGTCCATCTGATGCTGATCAATGATCAACGGTGATTCAACCAACAACGGGTCGGATCCAGTCGATGCGCTGTTCATTATTGCCATATCGTACCACGAATCAGCGGGAGATTGCTGAAGCTGCGACTGCTGCTGCTGCTGGATGCCAGTGTCTAGAGACGAGCAGGCGCCAGCAAAACCTATTAAAGTGGGCTCAACTGCGGTGTGTGCAGACATTGTATCCTTGACACCAAACATCGGGTCGGCCTTGACTCCGCCACCGTACATAAGGCTGTTAATTAGCTCGTTCATCGACACCGCAGTGCCCTGAGGGACTCCAAGCGTCCCAAAAGTATCCTGAGCAATCTGCTCCATTCCAGGAACCATCATCGAAGCTGATGGCGTAATCATCGGGCTGGTCGCCGTCACCGAAGAAGCCAACGATGCCGAGCGTTTCGACCCAACAGCCTCACCAAGGTTCTGCAGTGTCGCCGACTTTGGCTCCGACGAAGAGGAGGATGAAGATGCGACAAAGTCAGAAGAAATCTTCAGATCGTCACCAATCTTGATCCCGTTCTGCTCAAGAATCTGGCGATATAGATCACGCTCCCTCGTAACACTGTCAATGTCGCGCTTGAATCTCTTGTTGCTTTCAACAAGATCCTCGTACTGTGCCGCACGCCACTTGACTTCCTTCTGGCGCACCTTGTCCTTCTGACGGAACTTCTTTTGCGCCCTCCGGTTCTGCTCGCGACGCCGCTCGGCCGCCGACATGTCGGCTGTGCTTACATGGTCGTCATCAGAAAGCTCAGCCTCAATGTCGTTGTGCTCTTTGAGAGCGGCAGCTGGTGACTGCGCAGTTTTAGTAGACGAGGATGTGGTGGTTTTGCGCAGTGCCGATGCAAGTGCATCGACGCTGGCAGTATCTAGTGCGCCGACAGACTCGTGGTCGTTAGTCAGGAAGAGGTGCTCGGACGCTGGGCTAGCTGGCTCAGGCGTCTCGAGTAAAAGCTCGCTGCTATCGGCCTCGCGCAACAAAGCCAGCTCTTGCGATGTCAACATGCCCTGTGAGCCTGACAGGTTCATCAGCAAGCGACCTAGCGCAGGCGGCAGACCAGATGTACCGGCTGCAGAGCTACCGCTGTTGGCAGCAGATATCTTGTTAAGCAACGAGGCAATGCCCTGTGTGCTGGACGTGCCTAGCTCAGACTTTGTCGGCAGCGTCAGCTTGCTCGACGGCTGCTGCTGCGGCTCTAGGATCTTCTTGAGCTGGTCGTCGTCTAGGCTCTTGGGCACCGCCGAGATTGCTGGCATGAGGCGGCGCAAAGCAACCTGCGGCAATCTGCTAAGCGACATTTTTGAATTACGAATGAAAAGTTGATAGTGTATACGAAACAGAGATATGAATTTTTCCTCTATAGGCGAGGAAAAAGAAGAAACAAGTCTCCTGTGGTGGGCTGATGTTGCTAATATACTTGCAGTTTGACCAATACCGCAAAGGCGAAAATCGTGGAGGAAAAATTTGCGACACTCTTCCCCACCCCCCTTTTTTTCATCCAGGCCCTCGTTGTCTTGGCGCAGCAAGATAAGCAACCTTAGCGCTGTGGCCAATCACACGCGAGAACGGAAGTAAATTTATTTTTATTGGGGCGACGTAAAAGCGCTTGTTTGTGCTTAATTTCCGTCATCTAAAAAAGACTCTTCCGAGACGATACCCCAAGGCCACGCATGCCACGGCGGTGATGGCCAGCAGGAGCAGGCACAGGGTCGATTTGCGCACAGCGCCGGGAGAACTCCGATGCCTGTCAGAAAGCATCGCCGCAATTTCCAAATATTTCCCAAGCGTCATCCGCCGCTGGCGCCCAATCACTAACCGCCGCACCGGCATAAACACCGCAAGCGCCAGCACTTTTGAAAGAACCAAAGCGACGCGTCGCGGAACCATATATCCGCAATTATCCGGTAACTCCACGTCGACGGACTCGCGCGATGCAGCTTGCAAGGGCTGATCCGGCTGGTCCGTGAAAGCCGGGGCAACTTGCGCACCGGGCAGCATTATTGGCCGTCGTTGCCGCAAAGCATTTGAAATCGTCTGCGAGGCTGGCGACGCAGGGCAGCAGAGCTTGGCAGAGCTCACGGACCGCAGGGACAGAGCGTCGGGAAGCAGGGGCTTGTCGCTGGCTGCTGTGATGCCAAGGGTGCTTCCAACAAGTGCTGCTGCCTCTGTCGATGCAGCCGCCACTGACGAAAGAACGCTTGGTGGCCGTCCCTCGTTTGGAGGCGGGCACGGGTTCTCATCGTCGCTGAGGTCATCCGAAAAGTAGTCCGGTTCGTCGGCGTTCTGGCAGCCCAGGGCTGCACACTGCGTGCACGCGTCGATCTGCCGACCATCGCTAGTCTCTACATACTGCAAGGCGCGAGATCTCGATGGCAGGTCAATCGGATGCACACGCATGGGCTGGCCGTTGATCGTTACACCGGATGCGGCTGTAGCAGCATTAGAAGCGGCTCTGCTTATCGTCACGGTAAACACACAATCGTCTAAATTACCATCAGCATCGGGGCCCCCATCGTCACCATCGCTCTCCCCCTGCGGCTGCACAAGCGCCAGACGCAGTAGCAAGCCACTGTTGCTGTCTTGGAAGACGTAGGCAGCTAGCCGACTGACTTTTGCATACGGGTCGATAAGGCTGCTCAGCCATTCACCACATGCCACAGCAGAGACAGGCGCGAGAGGTGCCAAAATGCCCGAGGATAGTGACGTTGAAATCTCAATGGTCACAGATAAGCCTTGCTTGGTCGTGGGAACAGGCTGCTGGAGCCACTCATCGGGCACGTGGATATCGGCAACAACCGGAAGCCCAGCAGCATGGCTGCTGACGCTGTTGTTGTTATTTTCGTTGATGGATTGTCCAGCTGCTTCTTGCGATTCTGCTGACAGTGACGAGGCTGACGGTGAGCACCGCACGGAAACCGAGTAAACTCCGTCAGACTGTTGCAAACCCTGCTGCTGCTGCTCCCTGACAATCAATTGTCTGTCCAGCGACCGGCAGAAGAGTAAATCACGGCCATCAACACACGCCGCCACGCCCTCCACAGCAACAGCTTGTCCCGAACACGCCAGCCGCCCAGCACTAAGCGGCGCCAGCAGATGCGGCAGCGGAGACCTGTGGGCCAATATTTGGCGCACGCGAGCGATAATCTGCTCAGGGGCCCTGGCCGACCACGAGCGCCGGAGCACCAGCGGCATGCTACCGCCCAGGTCCACGCAGCACGCGACGAACAGCCTGCAGGCCGGATGCTGGAGCACCGTATTGCCGCTGGCAATGCGTTCGAACCCGTCGATGGGCTCGACGCGAATTGCTAGAAGCGGCACGTGGGCACGGATGGCAGAGCGCAGCGGCTGTGACCGCGGCACGCTGGCCTCGATAATCGTCAATACCGGATGGTCGTAGTCGCCCCGCCGGCCGCAGGACGATACGCCGGTCTGCCACATGCGCATGCGCTGCCGGGCAGGCATAAACGGCGCCAACTCGCTCCGCCGCACCGTCAGTGCATCTCGGCGTTCGCACAGAAAGGGCACCTGCATCTCGACATGCTCGATTGTCGTGCCTGTGGTCACAGTCTCCAGCGAACGCCGGGACCCAAACAACGCACTTGCAACGTCTACGCTGTCGCTGTTGTATATTAGGAGCTCGGCCATGCGCTCCATCTCTGTCTGCTGTAGCACAGTCATGGCCACAGTCACCGGTATCTCGTCGTGCACCGTGTCTATCTGTCTTTCAAACACATCGACCAAGTCGGTATGGCGGTGTGACCACTGGCGTTGCGGTCTGCCACGCAGCTGATGCCACTTGTGCCGCGTTGGATCTGAGCTAATGTCGTGACGAACGCTAGCAAACGTACGTGCTGCAATATCAACAAAGTCCTCTGCCGAGACTAGGGTCGTGGTTGAAGAATTTGCTGTCTCTGGTGCAGAGTATCCAAGAACTGCCACCGAAGCCAGACTGTTCCTTCTAAATGACTTTGCAGCAGTCGTCGCGCTGCTTGTCTCGTCCCTGCCACCCCCATAAAAGCTTGTAGTGTCGTCAATAACCACGCTTTCGCTTTTACGCAGCATTCTAGATGCGTCTCTGCTCGACACTGAGGCACAGCGAGTGTACAGTGCGCTGTCGTCAGAGTCACTTCGTCGGAGATAGCGAATGCGGGTACGCACAGTGTTGACTGCAACCCGCGGCGGCACAGACCACAACGGACGCTCGGCAGCAGCATGTGACGGTTGCTCGCTTGCCAAGCCACGGACCACAGTGACACTGACGGTGGGCCAGGCAGTGCCCATGACATCGGCGCGCGGCAGCAAGGTGTCGTGGGGATGCCTGATACGCACACGCGTCGCATGTGGGTCGGCGTCCGGATCAACAAAGCATGCCAGACTACACTCAGCCGTCCAGGGCTCGACCGATATCTCGACAGAGGAAGCTCCTCCAAGACGCACCCAAACACGGTGCTCGATGCGCAACTCGACAGCAGCACCACGTCTCTCGATGTTCTTGAGCCTGTATCGCAACCGTAGTCCGTTTTCAATGCTGGCACACTCGACGACATGCACATTGCGTGTCCAGACCAGGCTCGGCGACGGACCGCTTGTCTCCAGCATCGAGCGAACAATCCGCGTGTCATCGAGCACAGCGTCTTTAGCCAGCGTGGCCGCACCTAGCTTTCGAATAGCTGCGCCCACGCTTGTGTCGGCGCTATCCAGCCATCCTCCGGGGTTGTACTCAAGATAGCGCGTAATGCGCACGGCATGCTGGCGCTTGCGCTGCGTAGCCGCTTCGACGTCCGCAGCCATGTCAGTCATCATTGTGGCCACAGATGCACTGCGTGCACGACCATCCTTGGGGAAGTCTCCATCGACAGACGCTGTCTCGAGTACCCAGGCAGCCAGTCGCACATCAGCGTTGATAGCACCGTCCTTTACATTACCCTCGACAGTGCTTTCGGCAATTTCGACGCGCCGGCGACCGTCGGTCACCCATGTGCGGCAAACCCTGGCAGAACGCGCCTGTGTTGCCCATGTTCCCTTTGTCGAGCACTGTATGGTCGCTGTTGCCGGTCCGTCGAAGCTCACCGTCTCAATGGTGTCCCACAGCCCCGTGCGCTGCATCTGTAAGATTACGCCCAAAACATCAAACACTGTCCAGCCCTCAATTGTGGTCTCGAGCCGCACAACATATTGTCCACCTGTCTTTTCGACATTCGGATCGTTGCGTGCCAGAACGCACCCATCAGTGGTACCGATTCCAGTCCATGTATCGGCACTTTGCTGTTGTATCCGGCGCAATCGCGAAAGCGGGATGTCGAGGGGCTCGCCTTCAGATAAAGCTACGGGCGTAGTAGAGACAGCACTGCTTTCGACAGCAGCGAGCAGCGGAAGGTCTACTGGTGTCTCGAGTCGAGAACTACGAATACTGGCAGCCCTTTGCTTTGGCTGGCTATGTACACTTGTTGGGCGGTCTTTTCGGGCCACCGGTGTAGCAATTCTAGGCGGACCGACAGCAGTTGGCACAGTTGCCCGGTGCTCTGTTGGATCCAGCGAGAAAGGCACAATTTCGGCAGGCTGTCCGTTGACTAGCAATATATCGGGCGCTGCAGCTGGCATTTCAAGAAGCGTATTTTCGTCACTGTCGCTCCTGCGCACAGTGATACGCACACTTCGCACGCGATCGTTGGTAACAATCTGTTCATCAAGCGATGCGCCATCTTCAGCTTCGCTATCATTTGCACCGATGGCAAGTACAGGCGGGGGCACAACCACGCGCACGAGGTATCTCCTGCGGCTGCTTTTCAGCGAAGCTATCGAGAGGCAACGAACAAGCAGCGCACAGAGTTCGTCTTCAGTTTGAGCCGAGTTTATCGCCTCGCGCTGCCTGGCAGTGAAAAGCTCAGGTGCTGCCTCCTGTGCACGGAAAATAGCTTCGCGAAGCCGTGCACCAGCTAGACCGTCGACGAGCGCCGAGATTTCGACGACATGTCCCTCTGCCATCCACCGCGATGCATCGACGACAAACTCTATAATCCCGTTTCCCAACCACGCCCTAGTGGCCGCCAAACTGACTGCTTCGCCATCTCTGACAATTCCACCGCCATGCGTACCCAAAGCCGCAGCGCTCTCACCCTGCTTCCGCTCGAGTGAGCTAGATAAATACGACGAGAGCGCCATGTCGGTGTCTCCGGTCGCCGCAGGCATCGCCAGGATACGCGCAACAATCGTCTGTTCCTGAACGCCGTTGCTAGCGCTAGTGTTTCCCTGTTGATCAGTCAGCGAGCAGGCAATCTCCCAGATTGGTCGGTCTTCGAGCCCGGATGCCTTTTGCCAGTCGCGCCGGTCAATCGATATGGCCGGACCTATCCGGGCCAGCCGCGGTGGAGCACCACACAGTCTGAGATGTGCTACAAGAGCCGGAATAAGGTTTGCTGCAGCTCGACATGCCTCGTGGTCGTACGAGCGCCAGGACCCAAGCTCAAGATGCAGAAAGCACGTGACTTGTACGCAAACCGCCGGTTTCTTTGCTTTTTGCCTAGTTGCACCAGGCGACCTTCGCAGTAGCCCCGGGTCTTGCGCCATCGGCGTAACAATCTCGACACACCAGGCCCATATCTCCGACTTTGCTCTTTTTGTACCGGTACTTTCACGCATGTACGCTGGATCATCCTCTGTTGTGGGCAGCGAGGCTGCCACATAAACCGCAGTTGTTGGGTCGACCAGTGACGTCTCAACCATCAAAAGATCTCTGCCATGAGCAAATTCCTTGGTGCACCCGGCCACCGGCTTGCGCATCTTGGCGTGAGTTATGCTTGTAGTGCTGTCGAGCATCTCGAGAGATGTGCATGATTCGAGAAAATAGTTCCAGCGACTGCGGATGCCAGGACACTCAAGTACGGCCTGCCAGTCCCGCAGTTCAGATAGATACGAGGAGAACGGACCTTGTGTATCGCGGGTCGTCTCTGTGTCTAGTGGGATGGCGGCGGTTAGGCGGTAGACTTCGAGTGAGGGCTTGAGTGTTTTGCGGCTGGTGTGTACGTCGATGTCGCTGCCCGGAAGCGCCGCTGGGTTCGGCCCGTCGACCGGCTGCCAGCCCTCTGAAGAAGACTTTAACGCTACGAAATGACCCAGAGCGCGCGAAAGTGCACCGACCTGCCGCTGTCGCAGCCTAAATGTACAAAAAATAAAAGCATGGGGAAGCCTGTCGTCAGTCAGAATTGCGCTGCATTTCTTTTGCTTTCGGAGTCTTAATGCACGTCGGGTTCGATACTTTACTGGCTGAGGTCCATATCTGTTTCCATTTAAAGTACAGGTGAGAAAAGTAGGAATGTGAGCTGAGTAATGCAATTGAATAAAATAAGACTTAAGAAAAAGAAAAGGGCCGGCTGAACAATACTTTAGAAAATGTGATGAGCAACACACATAGGCACTCACGCGTGTATGTGCAGACAGCTACAGCGTCAATGCGTGCATTCCTCCTGCTTTGTGGAGAAGAGAGGTTTTGCCACATGATTCTCAGAACAAAAAAAGCGGATTATGCTGGCACAACGTCAAAGTAATCGATGTGAGCACCGCTTTCAAAGCTCCAGCTGTCCAGCAGGTCACACATGACACGCGAAGTATCTTCAACCTTGACCAGCTTTTTCTGGATGTGCATATCCGAGTACAGTTTGTTCTGCTCAGGGTCCTTGATCTGGCGTCTGACGTCGGCCTGCATATCATTGTCCAGCGGACCGGGCGCATAATTCAGGAACTTGATGTTTGTGCAGCCCTTATGCTCCCTAGCGGCCACCTTAAGGTACTGGTCTCTGGCAGCCTTAATGGCGGCGTATAGGCCCCAGTTAGGGAAGGCCTCGACGGCAAGCAGCGATGAGATGTTAACAACGCAAATGCGGGCAGTGCCATTGCGAGCAATCTCTCTGACGAATGCAGTGGTGAGCGAGGCATATGACACAAAGTTGACCTGTGTGTAGTCAAAAATTTCCTGCTCGTCGTATTCCCTGATAGACTTGCTCAAATCGCTGATAGTACCAGCGCAGTTTATCAGCGCGACAAGTGCCGGAGCGGTAGGGTTGCTAGTCTGCTCTAGAACAGAAGTGAGCTCGTTCATTATGCGCGAGACTGAATCGCGTACACAAGATATATCCACCCCACCCACTACGTGTGTGCGCACATTAGGACCTTTGACCGCAGAATCGGTCAATGCAAGTCGTTCATTGTTGCGGCCTACAAGAATAAGGTTTAACGGATGCTGCTCAGTCGCACGCTTGCTAAGCGTCAGAGCTATTCCACGGCCCAAACCGCCGCTAGCACCAGTGATAATGTAGACATGTGCGCCTGTATCGGGAGAAGAAGTGGTCATGGTTGTTTTTCGGAGGTCTTATATAATATTTTCTTGTTTTAAAGAGTGACTTCAGTAAAGAAAAACCGTAGAGGTTGCAGTGTTGTGTTGTCAACGAGCCGGGTAAACGCACAAAAACGTTTTTGGCGCCTCATTTCTACCAGCATTAACGATTGACGTCAGCAGATCCAGGCAACAGGGAATCTAATCTGCGCTTTATAAGCTTGCTACAAAGGCGACAGCTTGAATGTATGCCAAGAGTTCTTTTTGTTCGTTCCATCTTCTCTCTTTTTCCACTTTTGTTTCTTTTAAACCAAGCGGACTATTTATTTCAACTGCTCAATCTGCTCAGTTCATTTGTTTTTATTTCTACTGACTAGCATACGCCTACACAAGGAGTGCAAGGAACAACATATCGAATAAAAATGAGGCTACTAGGCGCGCTGGCGCTTCTTGCAGCGCTCAGCCAGCCGGCCATTGGTGCGTCAGCCAAGCAGCCGACGGTGCACCACACCTACTTTAAAGAAGCGGTTTCCAAGCTCGTGTACTTTAAAAGCCGCACAACGATGCTTGCAATCGATCGGGCCAACGGAAAGCTACACCGCAGTAGCGACTCGGGGGCAACGTGGGGCATAGTCGAGGCTGTGCCATCGGGGCAGGTATCACGACTATACGTGCACCCATATGAACCACAGGTGGCGTATGCACTATCGGAGGACACGCAGCATTGGATGACGCGCGATGAGGGAGCTACGTGGGAAGCGTTCAGCACAGAGCTGCCGCCGACAACATCCGGCGAGCGGCCGCTGGCTTTCCATGCTGAGCGTACAGGGTGGATTATGTACACCGGTGAGCGATGTGTCGAGGAAAAGAGCGGATGGTGGCCGTTTCCTAGGCTGGTGTGCCATGACGAGCCGGCGTACGTGCGCGACGGGTTTGCGCAGGCGGTCAAGGACCACAAGGCTGGTGATCGGTCTGGGTCGGGCGTTACGCCGCTGCTGCCTGGCAGAGACAGGGCGGTGATCAAGTGTCTATGGGCCCGAAAGACAAAGGAGTTTAAGGCGATGGCCGAGGAGGCAATCTTCTGTCTCGAGATTGTTGAGAAGACGGCTGCGACAGGAAAGACTAGGCGCGATGCAAGGGAACACGTGATGGCTAATGCCACAGCAGCGATGCAGACAGCAAAATTGCACAGGCGCGTGTTTGTGGAGGGCAGCAATGGCGCAGATATCTCTGGCGACGGCGACGGCGACGGTGTGTCTATCATGGCGGAGACGGGCGAGCATAAGCGTGACCTGGCCGACGATCTGGCAGCATTGCTCGACGGGCAGCTAGTGCGGCGTTCGGTTGAGCTGATAGTGTCTGAGGACTTCTTTAGCACGCAGAAGACGGTGCACTTTGGGGCAGGCAACGACGGTATGGGCGGTGACCGGGCAGGCGGCGGTGTTGTGGCAATTAGCGTGCTGAAAAAGTATCTCATGACAGCAATCAGCCACGCACACTCAGACGAGATGGACCTCTTCGTGTCGATGGACGGGCACACGTGGGCCGAGTCGCATTTGCCGCTGCCTGCGGGTGGTGAGGAGGACGCGTACACGATCCTCGAGTCGTCAGCGCACGCAGTGTTCGTCGACGTCGTGACAGCGTCGTCAGACGCAGCAGTGGGGTCTCTATTCCGCTCAAACTCAAACGGCACATACTACACGCAGGCGCTAGAGCACACACACCGGTCGATAAGCGGACCGGTGGACGTGGCACGCGTGCACGGTATCGAGGGCGTGGTGGTGGCCAACCAGGTGAGCAACTGGGATCGCATCGGCCACGGCATCGACCGCATCCTGCATCGAGAGAAATTTGAGCTACGCTCGCGCATCTCGTTCAACGACGGCGC
The DNA here is from genome assembly GCA_027578475.1 of Coemansia sp. RSA 2607. Taxonomy (NCBI): domain Eukaryota; kingdom Fungi; phylum Kickxellomycota; class Kickxellomycetes; order Kickxellales; family Kickxellaceae; genus Coemansia; species Coemansia sp. RSA 2607. Next base: position 10,695 of record JANBSE010000217.1, read on the forward strand.
GCGTTGGCGCTTCTTGCGTGCGCCCAAGGCTGACGCCGACGGCAAGGCATATGGGTGCACGGACGACGCGTGGCAGACGGGCGAGTGTGCGCTGCACGTGCACCTGATGACGTCGCCGAGGATGCGCGGGCACGTGCTGGGCGGCGAGGCGGCGGCAGGCGTCGTTTTGGCAGTGGGCAGCGTCGGGCCGAAGCTGCTGCCGTGGGCCGAGTGCGACACGTTCCTTAGCCGCGACGGCGGGCTGACGTGGCAGATGGCGGTCCGCGGTCCGCATCACGTGCAGATTGCCGACTCGGGCGCCGTGCTGGTGCTGGCGGCGCACGGCAGCGAGGCGACGGACGTGTTGCGCTACTCGCTGGACGCAGGCAGGACGTGGGTGCAGACGCGCATTGACGCCAAGATGCGTGTGTCGGCGCTGTTCGGCGACGACGAGGGCCTGAGCGACGTGGTGCTAGCGGCCGGCGTGGTGCACGGCAGCGGCACGTCGCACGACGGCGAGCAGGCGATCGTGGCGCTGGACTTTGGCAAAGTATGGACGAGGCAGTGCGCGGTCGACGCCAACGACCCGCGTGCTGGCAGCGACACCGAAGCATTTGTGCTGGCAGCGCACGAAGATAACGACTGCATCCTGGGCCATCGGGCCGAGCACGTGCGGCGAAAGCCCGATGCGCAGTGCGCCATGCAATTGGCGCAGGTGCTTGTGCCGCGGCTGACCGACTGTGCGTGCACGGCGCACGACTTTGAGTGCGACTACAATTACGCGCTCAACAGCGGCGGCAAGTGCGAGCTGGTCGGCGACGAGGTCATTCCGCACGGCGAGTGCCAGCGGCCCGAAGACCGCTTCCTGGCGTCGTCGGGTTACCGGCTTATTCCTGGCGACACGTGCGTACGCAGCGACAATGCCAGCGGCGACAGCGCGCTGGACAAGCCGGTCGAGAAGCCGTGTCCTCGCGTGCAGAAGCCCGGCGGCGGCGGTGGCGGCGGCACGCACGACGGCGACTCGTCGGATCTGGGCACGGTGACGCACCACATGATGGTTGTGCGCGGCGACCCGCACGTGCTGGCGTTCCCCAACACCACGGCGTACCTGATGATGACGACGGCGCAGGAGCTGTTCCGGTCGGATGACGAGGGCGCGCAGTGGCAGCGCATCGACCTGGCGGCGGCCACGGGCAAGAAGACCGTCGGGCTGCCGGTGTACCTGGCAGCCAACCCGCACCACACGGCGCGCGCGTACGTGTACACCGACAGCGGGGCGCTGGCGTACACGACGGACCGCGGGACGTCGTGGCACGTGATGGACAGCCTGCCGTCGCCGGCCAACGGGCTGCACATCCGGCCGCTGCTGGACTTTAGCGCTGCCAGCGCCGACCAGCTTTTGTGGGTCGGCGGCACGCCGTGCCCCAACTGCCACACGGAGATCTGGACGACGTCCGATCACGGCGCGCGGTGGACGCGGCTGACGACGCACGCGACAAAGTGCCTTTTCGCGCCACGTGCACTGGCCGACGCGCTGGGCGGGCCGGCGGTGGTGTGCTCGCGTTTCCGGCGCACCAGCGGTCGCGGGTACGAGCAGGACAAGCAGCAGCAGCTGGACACGCCGGATCCGGGCAACCCGCTGGAGCTGCACGTGTTCACACGGCCGTTCGACGACGCCAAGGCGACGCACGTGCTGGCGCTGCCGCGGCCGGCGGGCAGCGAGCTGGTCAACTTCTTCGTGCAGGGCCGCTTTGTGGTGGCGGCGGCCATGCAGGGCGCATCGCTGACGCTGCTGGTGTCTGACGACGGGCGCACGCTGCACGAGGCGCGGTTCCCGCCGGGCACGCACATTGCAGCCGAGGGCTTCACGGTGCTGCCGGGCGACGACAACGGCGACGACAGCGGCGCGCTTCTGGTGGACGTCGAGGGCGCAGCCAGCACCGGCGGCAACAGCGGGTGGGGCAGCGGGTGGGGCACGCTTTTCGCCAGCAACAGCAACGGCACGCACTTCCACCGCGTGCTGCAGCACACCAACCGCAACCGGCTGGGCATGGTCGACGTCGAGCGCGTGGCCGGCGTGCGCGGCGCGCTGATAGCCAACCGCGTGGCCAACGCAGAGGCCCTGGGCCGGGGCACGCACGTGCACAAGGAGCTGCGCACGGTGGCCAGCTGGGACGGCGGCCGCACGTGGCACGCGCTGACGCCGCCTACGCACGACAGCGTCGGCGCACGCATCGACTGCCCCGGCTGCGCCCTGCATCTGTTCGGGCGCGCGGCGCTGGCGTCCGGCTCGCTGTACGGCGTCAAGACAGCGCCCGGTGTGCTCATGGGCGTCGGCTCGGTGGGCGCGCACCTGGGACGGTTCTCCGAAGCGCGCACGTACATGAGCCGCGACGGCGGCCGCACGTGGAGCGAGGCGCGGCAGGCGCAGACGGTGCACGCGTTCGCCGACCACGGCGCCGTGTTGGCGCTCGTCGAGGATGGCTTGCCGACCGACGCACTGACGTACTCTGCGGACGGCGGAAGCACGTGGCGTGCGCATCGCTTTGTCGACGAGCAGGGCGCACGCGTGGTGGTCGAGCGGCTGCTGGGCGGCAGCGGCGGCGAGGGCGGCGGGCAGGGCGTGTTGCTGCTGGCACGTGCCGTGAGCGCCGACGGCATCGACGGCGACTCGACGGTCGTCGTGTTCATCGACTTTTCGCGGCTGTTCGCGCGCCAGTGCGCAGCCGACACACGCGACCACGCGCGCAGCGACTTTGAGCTGTGGACGCCGCGCCACGGCCTCGACGCTAGCGGGCGCAGCGCCCCCGTGTGCGTGCTGGGCGTCGAGACGTCGTACTGGCGTCGCAAGCCGCAGGCTGCGTGCTACGTGGGCGACGAGTTTGCGCCGCCACGTACGGCCGAGCGCCAGTGCACGTGCACGCTGGCCGACTACGAGTGCGACGAGGGCTTCTGGCTCGACGACTACGGCCACTGCGCGCTGGACGGGCCCGACCCCGATGCGCCGCCGGGCTGCCGTGCCGGCACCAAATACCGCGGGCGCTCGGGCTACCGCCACGTGCCGCACACGCAGTGCATCGTCGACCCGGCGGCCGACTGGACCAAGCCCGTCGACCGCGTGTGCGGGCTTTCGGGCGGCGTGCGTGCGTCGACGCATGTGCTGGATGCAGCGGTCGCCGATGTGCAGTACTTTGGCAAGTCTCAGCACGTGCTCGTGCGCTCGAGTACCGGCGCCGTATTGGCCAGCTTCGACGAGGGCGCCACGTGGGAAACGCTGACGGCGGACGGCGAAGCGCTGGCGCCGGTGGCCAGCATTGTGCGGCAGCCGTACTTCAGCGCCCACGCGTACCTGCTGCCGACGCATGGCACGCAGGCGTTCTACACGGACGACGAGGCGCGCACGCTGCGCCGGCTGCCTCTGCCCCTGCCGCCGGTGCACGCGTCGCTGGGCGCGGCGCTGCGGTTCCACCCGGACACGCCCGACTGGCTGCTGTTCGTCGGCCAGCGCAACACTGCGTGCGGCGGCCACGTGGACTCGGCTGACTGCCGCCTCGAGGCCTTCGTGTCGCGCGACCACGGCGCGCACTGGGACGCCCTGGCTGCGTCGCTGGGCGCCGCCGGCTGCGCGTTCCTCAAGACCGACCGTCTGACGCACGTCGATGCACGTGCGATCGCCTGCCTGCGCCACGCACCCGCCGGGGGCAGCTCTGTCGACGTCAGCACAAAGTGGTTTGCCTCCGGAGCGCCCGTCCACGTGCTGGCCCATAGCGCCACGGACTTTGCCCTGGTCGGCGGCTTCCTCCTGGTGTCGCAGGAAGCCGACGATGGCCGCGCATTGCGTATGCTCGTGTCGCTCGACGGCGCGTCCTCGGCGGCGGCGCGCTTCCCCGGCAACAAGGCGACGGTCGACGCCGCGTACACGGTGCTGGAGCCGCCCGAGGGCTTCGAGTACCAGGATGCGCGCGGCCGCACGCGCCAGATGCCCGGCGGCGGCGTGATGCTGCACGTGACGAAAAGCAGCACGCCCGGCGCCGAGTGGGGCACGCTGTACACGTCCAACTCCAACGGCACGTACTACACGCAGGCGCTGCCGTTCGTCAACCGCGACGAGTCCGGCCTGGT
>JANBSE010000218.1:0-14777 GCA_027578475.1 Coemansia sp. RSA 2607
TTTTTTGGCCAGTCTGGTCATTCTCTGGAACGTTTTCCCTCCCACTCCACTAGCCCCCACCCCCGTTTCCGCCTTTGCACCCACCCCACCCCTCGACGAGCGAGCGCGTTGCAGTGCGACTCCTCTCTTTTCTCTCTGCTTTTGCAAATAAAACTGTTTATATCGTTTCTTGACACACTCAACCAAAATTTACCTTTTATCCCTCTTATTTCCTTTTGTTTGTAAACATGACTACTAGCGAGGTTAGCAAAGCAGTGACACTGACCAGTGAGGATGCCCGCAAGGTAAGAAACAAACCGCAGTTCCCCATTTGCAACGATCACGGTGATGATGACAGCAGCTCTTGCATCTACAACAAAAGCATCTTGCTTTATTATAGCGACAAAGAAGCTGTTGGGGCGGTGCCGCATAGCTTTATAGTGAACTTTAATTCTGACTGTGTGAATAACCCCGTTTCTCATATACTAAAACTTCAACGTGTTCCTTTGTTATTTTATTGATCCACTTCATATAACATAGCTGGCAAAAGCATACACTCAGCTGTCTGAAATCTACTCGCGCATTGCCGGGTCCAACACCACTGCCGTCAATGTCGAGCCCAGCTCCCCTGTTGTCAAAGCCGATGCCAAGCGTGCTGTAAGCAAGAAGATTGCACGCGATCCAAACCAGCCAAAGCGCCCAATGACCTCCTATCTGTTGTACAGCACCGAGAAGCGTCAAGAGTTCCGTAAAACCTATCCTGACGTGACATCGCAGGATATGGCTGTCATTATCGGCAATGCATGGAAGAATCTTTCTTCGGAAGAGCGCGAGAAGTACAACGCGAGGGCCAAACAGCTAAAGAAGAGTTATGATGTCGATATGGAAAATTACAAGCAGAGCGATGTATCGAAAAACTTTAAGGCTGCCACGTTGGAGAGCAGCGGTGATAGTGAGACCAGCAGTGAAGACGATAGCGATAGCGCACCAGCAACGGCGCCTTTGGCACCTGCAAATGCCAAGGTTGCTGCTAAGCCAAAGTCGAAAAAGATTAAGACAAGCTCTGCACCTTTGTCTGTAGCTGGTGCAAGCACTACTGCTGCTCCTGTCTCTGCTGCTCCTGCATCTGAAGAGTCTGCTCCAAAGAAAAAGTCCCGCAAACACAAGTCTGATGCTGCTACGAATGGTAGTGCCGATGTGTTGAGCCCTTCCAAGAAGAAGTCCAAGAAGGTCACCAAGTAAGCGAGCTTGTTTAATTTAGCCGGGTCGACATGCAAGAATGTAGAGTCGTCTTGTCGTGCCTTGAGTGCACTCACTAGTAAGCCTTAATAATACGAAATAATTTTTGTTCAAATCATTCACATGTCAATTAATAATGTCCCAAATCCCTTTAAATCACTGTTGCCCCATTTGCTCACACCCCTTCAGATATTGGTCTGTTGGTGGCTCGATTCGTGCGCTTGCCGTGGTTATCGTCGTTGCCCTAATTTTATCAGATGTCATCCTCGTCTTCACAATTATCGTTTCTTGACTCGCTACCACAAGAGCTGTTCAACCGTATTGCCATTGAGCTAGATGCCATTGATCTTGCCAAGCTTGCGCTGACTAGCCACAGGCTCAACAGACTGGTATCATGCGACGAGCTATGGATTGAAAAGATATCAGCCGATTTTGGCGACCGCGATATGATCATTGAGCTACTTTCCGACGCTGGTATTGAAATTGCTGAAATGGTGACTAACAGCGACGACATTTTGCCATGGATGATATCGTCTGAGAGAGATCGTATGAGTGACTCCGATTCGGATAGTGGCGACGATAGTGGCGACAATATTGATGAGGAGAAAAGCAAAATTGCGCAGCTAAATAGTGACGAAGCGGGGTATTCGTATACTGGAGATGGTCTGCGCTACTACCGCGAGCGTTTTGTCAAAGTGTTCCCCGAATCAAACGATGCACTAGTCGAAAATACAAAGCGCGCAGAAGCAGCAATAGACGAGACCAAGCAGATGCTGCGTGCTGGTCCAGAAGCTGGCATGGATGTGTTTACCGAGGCTGCGTATCGATTGATGGTTGTGCAGGACAGCTTTCCCAATTCTGCCGAGTGCTACTATCTGTTGGCGCTGATCTGCTTTATGCTGAACAGTTTCAAGCCGGCACTCAGTCTTTTAGAGATTGGCCATGCCATCAACAATAACTTTACACCTATCAAAGAGCTTACATCCGAGGTGCGCTCAATTGTCGATGGAGCCTATGGATCAGAGGGCGATGCACCTCTGCTTAATCCCGCAGGCACCGGTCCCAGCGCACAGCTGACAAAGGCGCTAGCAATAATTTTCCAGCGTCTGGATACAGACCGCGATGGTGTGCTGAACGCCTCTGAGCTGGCTGGCATGGTTAAGATTACAAACGGCCAGTCACCACCGGCGGCAATGATTACGCAAATAATCGGCGCATTTGGTGGACAGATTCAGTCAAAGAAGGGCAAGAAGGTCGCCGGATGGGACCTTGCAGCACTCACAAACTTTTATGTTGCCCAGACCCTGGACGACCCACAGGAGACACGCAGCGATCTAGCCAAGTTTGGATTCGACCCTCGCACGTTAAGGGTGTAATTTTTCAGAGCCGGTAGACTATACAAGCATTGCTAAACACTGTTTCTGGGTTTGGTTAAATTTTTTGTGAAAGAAACTAACGAAAATAATCATTTTCGAGTTAGCTTGGCCAGCAGCAACTCGCGTTCGGAAAGTGCTTTGGTATCCTCGTAGATAATCATCGTCTTTTGGACCCTGGTCGGGCTGGAAGGGCTGCCGGCAGGATTCGGGTTGGTAGCGGATTTCTCTTGCTGACCAGGCTGTAACGCCTCGTCGGTTTTGGATGTTATCCGATCTCTCTGAACTTCATCCATTGAAGATAACCGGCTGACCTGTGAGATGCTATGCCCCGCCAGTCTAGGAGCTATGGACATGGTCATGCGTGTGACGGAGCCCAAAACCGCTTGATTGTCGTTAAGTTCACCTGTGTTGGGCATGCTATCTAGGCTTTTGTTGCCGCTGAGCTGAAAATCCTGAGAGTATAAATGCATGTTGTTGGCAGAGCTGTATCCTGCACTTAACGGCTGATCCGAGCTGAGCCACCATTTGTTGGGCGTCTGTACCCCGGACTGCCCCGAAACGCTGTGTAGCTCAACCTTTAGAGAATCGCTGGAGGCGACGGCATCTGTATGAGCAGTTGGTAACACTGCCGAAGCAGAAAGAGAGCGGGTGGCCACACTACATTTGTGAGACATGTCGCTTTCGCCAGCACTAGTTGAGCTCCTTTCGCCACTCAAAGAGCGCCTCATCTGATGGCTGTCCGTATTAATGCTGTTGTATCTAGCATCTGAAGCAGCGGATGCGCCCGGCTCTTTAATACTCCAATCATCCCTAGTTGTCGAGCCGGCGATGCGAGTGGCAGTCTGGCGATATCTACGCTGTGTGCGCATAGCCTTGATGTCAGACAAACGGTCAATTGGACTCGGATTCTCTGAGCTGACAGCAGAGTCGATACCAGAGATAGCTTTCAAATTGCTATCTCCTTTTTGCCGTTGAGCAACATTGGGTCTGCTGTCATTGTGTGCCTCCGTAGTATCAATGGTTTTAACGTCCGACAGACCTTTCTTGCAGAGTTCTACTTGTGCGGGTGTTCTGGACCTTTTCAAATTGACTACATTGCCAACCACCGATGGTTTTGGGGGCTTTGAAGATACCACGGATAGCTGGTCTAGGCGACGTCTGAGCTGGAAGTTGTATGGGAAGTCAGTCTCTGGTACGCGTTGCATCGCTTGTTGGCACGCAGATAGCCACAGTGGCGAGACGACCAGAATTCCATTCTGGACTGCAGCACGGTAGTCCTTTGCGGTCTCTCTCTCACGGGGTGACTGGTGAACTAGATGGGTTGCCTGGTTAGTGTCAAAGCTCGAAAGGAATCGGCAGCCCATAGAAAGAGCCAGTGGAGCCAACTCGTTGCGCATATAATAGAGACGCGACGACAGGGCAATAACGACACCATCCAAGATGTGGCTAATATCAATAGTTTCGCAGTCAGCAGATACCGGGCCAAGCAGGTCGGTGCCGGGCAGAGGTGTGTGTGATCCACGGGTAGGTGACATTTGAGTCACATCATCAACGAATCCACTAGCTGTACCAAATCGGTGGTAGGCGACATTATTGTTATTCCCCAGTGCCTGCTGAAGGTTGCGTTCTAGGGATATGTCAATCGGCGTTCGGCCTGGCGTTCCAGCCGCAAGCTGTCGAATGACTCTTGTTGCTGGAGAGGCAGTGCTATGCAAACCTGCAAGCTGCTTGACGTGCTTCTCGCGGATACCCACAGAAGCAGGTGTTTTCATTATCGGATTAGTTACGGCATCAGAACTTTGTCCAGATACTGCAACTGGTAAGGCAACCACAGGAACTATTTCCCGAGTAGCGTTTGCAATATCATACAGCCATGCAGATTCAACTACTGGCGTGTTCCACTTTTTGGCACGTTCAAACTTTGGCCCTGTGAATGGCCGTTCGCAGATCAAATGAGTTGTTTTGCGAGAAAACGTTTCGCTAAATGGAATACCCAATTCCTGCGCAAGGCGTCCGACGTGGTAGCGCTCGTTGCCGGCATAGCCCGTTATACTTAGCAACAACTTTTTGGAGTCCTTGATATGATTCTTCCACAATGGCCGGAATAGCGTGTATTGGCCCCGGCTAAGCTCAGGGCACATATCTGGATGCGATTCAAATGCGCTGTAGTTGGGATATCGTTTGCCATGCTCTATGCATGTTTCTACCCAACATTCCGTAACAATATGAGCACATGGGTAAAGCGCTACAACTGCTTCGCACATAGGTAGCTCTTCAATTCCTGCAAGGCGAACAACGATGTAGACGTCGCTTGCCGCCTCGTTACGAGTCATTCCAATTGCGTTGAGTAGAGCCTGATACAGCTGTATATTTATACTCGAGTGGTCTGTATCCCGGAGCTGCATACCAGACAACACAGGCACAAGAGTCGCAATATCGACATATTGGCCACCATTCTGAGAGACTATCTGTTGAAGAGTAGCAACACCACTTTCAGACAGTCCTAGCGTCACAAATATGCACTTGTCAAAGATGTGATGGTTGTTTCGGCCGTCAACAAAGTCGCTGGAGACAGGTTCGTTTACATTAGTTTTGGCAAGTGGATTGGGCCGACTCACCTCCAATGCAGGGTCTGTTACACTGGGTTTCTCAGAAACGCGTTGCCGTTTGCTGCCATGATCCGATAAACTAGCATCTTCCATGGTAGGCGATGTACGGTGTCGTGCCAAGTGATTTGGCCGACTCACAAATGGGTCTTGCTCAACATCATTAGCTCCAGAGGTTCCAATCGGTCTTCCGACAAGTGAATTTGCCGCATGCTGACGTTTAATAGCTCGCATCGTTCCCCGCGTTCCTTCGACACTTGTGTTTGCCAGATGTTGGGGATTGGGTGGCAGAGCTTGTGCATTAGTCACTTCCACCGAGTATCCGTCGCTACTCATGTCTATGCTGTCGCCAGCCTTTGCCTGCTTATCAGTCGTACTATCGGGCCAGGCGATCCGAAATGGGGCTTCGTCAACCCGCTGTTTCGCGCGCCAGCACTCCCTCAGCCATCCACACTTTAGCACGGCTGGTTTGTCCACATATGCTGGGATTGACTGCAGAATATCAATGTCCTCGTCACACAGTTCCTCGGAGTCATCGACGATAAAGTGTGTGCATTGCAAAATACCAACGCGCTGGATACCATTGGAAGCAAGATGACTAAGCTGCCGCTTAAGGGCACCCTCAGCAATCCAAACGCCGCCACCAGTCGCAATCTTTGCGTGCCATTCCTTGCGACGAGCAGCGCTCAAAGACATCTCCGAAAGTGCAATGTGGCAGCCATCGAAAAGAGAGTCTGTGCTATCCGATAGTAAATCCACCTCTGTAGCTGCAACCGCGGATGATATTGGTAGGGGTTTCTCTACGATTCGACCACGACCGAATGCAGAAACGGCAGTATTAGCAACATTAGATGTATTTTGATCGATACACACGACTTCGTCATCAGTGTCTATATGAACTGACTCGCTGAGTTCAAGCTGTAGATCGGGCACATCGCTAATAACCGACTCGTTTGCCGTGTTATTGCGAGTGAAATTGCGTGACTGGAGAAACTGATTTCCGAGAAAGGTGCCAGTATTGCTATTGTTAGCTTCAGGCGTTCTTGTCTGCGGAATGGCATCCAGCGTTACTGAGCTAGCAGAACCATGTTTTGAAAGAGATCGTTGTCGTCGATAGTCGGTCGACGACTGTGGAGCATTTAAGGAACTTTCGGGAACATCCACTATTACAGCGGAAGCTGCCCTGGATGCTGGCTGCGCGGGATTGGCTGGCGCATCTATCACATAGTCCGACTCCTTTTGTCGAAACCCTGTCTGAATGCATTTGACGAACCACTCTACAGATACAGTGTGTATCTTCCAACGCTTCGCGAACATGTACTTTTGACCTGATGGCGACTGCGCTATAAGGTGTGTGCAATCGGGTGTCAATTCGCCGTGGTATGTTCCGCCCCCGCTCAGTATAGAATTCCGGTCTGAGTCACTAATATTTCCGTAGATGGGTTCATGAAATGCGCTTTCAGGTTCAACTGTGGTTATTGCGCTAGTGACCAGCTGCTTAATCTCATCACGGATCTCGGATTCAAATCCAGTAGTGCAGATACGGCAGCCGGAAAACGGGGGTATTCGGTTGCATCGTGTGATGCTGGCGACGCATTCACGGCGACGATCGTCGTCGTTGCTAAAGATTTCAGTGTCGTCCGCGTCTGAAATCTGAAGCCTCCGTTTTGCACTGTTGCCGCTGCGCTTTCTGGCTTCAAGTTCGCAATCGCGAATAAAGTCCAGCGTCACAACTGGTATTCCCGCCATTGCCGCGACTACATACTTGTTTGTTGTCTGGCCCTCTTTCATAACCAAATGTGTGACTATCGTTGTGAGACTGCCGCTAATGGTCCCACCGAGTCTTTCTACCCTCTCATGAAGCTCATGCTATGCGTGTATACGGAAGTAAAGGCGAGGTTATGCTAAGTTTAAATTTCACAAACACGGCTGATTAACATTGAATTTCATAACGCCTTTTGCTTACCTTCTCTGCGGGATCCATGCCGCTGCATGATATATAGTAGCCTCGTAGAAGCTTGTATGTGCTATCCATAGTTGCACGTTGAGCGGGTACACCCTTAGACGGCAGTTTATAAACCGAATTAATTCAAAATAACATAGAAATTAAAAAGAAGAAAAACTGAAAATTTCTGATTCCACCAGTGTGGCTGCGCAAAACAAATTAACATTATAACTTTATGGTTTTCCAAACAAAGAGAAAAGGCTGATATTGGATGTTTTGAAATAGTGTTACTAAAAGACCAGCAAATACGTTGTACGTTATAAAACAGAAACTACTTGCTTAGGCCTCGGTGGCGGCAGCGGGGGCGTTGCCAGCAGCAGGGCGCTGAGGGCGGGGGCGACGCTCGCGACGGAAGTCGCGGCCAGCACGGCCGGCGCGGACAGGAGCCGTGACCGAGACGCCAGGGAGCTTCTCAAAGTTGAGGGCCTTGAGCATGCTCTCGGTGTCAGGGCAGATCTCAATCGACGAGGTGTCCAGAGCAGAGAACTCGGGGACGTAGTTGTCTCTGCGCTCGCGCTCCTCATCCTGCAGCTTGAACGAGATGCCGGGAACGGGGCCCTTCTGGATACGCTTCATCAGATGGGTAGTGAAACCGGCGATCTTGTTGCGCAGACGCTTGGAGGCGATAATGGCAACATCGTCGCAGAGGCGCTTGTTGGTGTTGAAGTCGAGAGTAAGGACTGGGTAGTACTTCTCGATCAGAACGCGCGAGGCCTTCTTGACGGTCTTAGTGCGAACGCGACCCTATTACACAGAAGCGAATGTGATTTGATGTTGTCGATATCGGAGGTTTCAAAGCCGAAAACAGGACATACAACAAAGGAAAGAAATAAAAGAAAATTGTTAGCAAGTTGTGTATATAAAGCACTGGCGATAAAGATAGCCGCATTAAGGACAATTAAGACCGACTTTGTTTCGAAAAAAGAAACAGACAGAGAGAGGAATGGCGAATCTAGAGTTAATTGCTGATTGAACACTTGTTACTTTGATCGATAGCCGCCGAGTCTCTGTTTTGCCTGGGCTCCCCTTCGAGAAGGCCAGTACAGAACAGAATTAGCAGGGGTGTAAAATACACAGCTAGTCAAGTAAGCCAAGCCAGCGGCAGAGCTTCTTTGGCGGTTTGCTTTTCACAAGACACAGTGCTCGCTTCTGCCAGCCAGAAACCAGCAGCAAAGCATGTGGTGCGATTGGCGATTCCAGAGATTCAAGCAAGTAAATTGCAAATGTTACTTTTACCAAATGCATTCACTTCCAATATCACCCTTGAATCTGACTAGCTGCAGCTGCATTTTACTATATAAGATGGATTCGCCCGATGGTTCCACCAGCTTGATGCTGCTGCTCCACGACAACGGATGATCATCTCGCATCCATCACCCTCGGCCGAATCCATCATTAACTCCTCATGCCAGAATTCTAAACTCTCTGTCTGTATCTATCCTTTCGTCGCTCGTTCTCATATAGTTGTCTATCCGGATTCACGCACCATTTTAGAATGATTTTAAATCAGAAATATTGCTGATGAGTGAAAGAGTGAGTCCAAAGCTTGTGAGCGCTGAAGCACCAATGTCAAAGCCAAGATAGATTCAAAAAAATGCGAGCCGACATTAATTATTAATGAGCCGAGTCGAGTCTGATTTGTTGAACTCCGCGCGACATCAGAGACTCACTCTGATTTCAGCTGCTTCTTTCTGAATACCAACTCAAAGTTATAAATATTCTGCTTAACGCACTCCTATCTAATGCGCATCACTATTGCAAAGCGCCCCATTCCGGGTGCTGTAAACACTTCGTCGCAGCCGTCGGCTGGTTCCCGCTACCCATTTACAGTTGAGGTCTCTGAGAATGCAACCGTTGACGACCTCAAGGCTGCCGTTGCCAAGCAGGTCAAGTCCATGTACCCCGATCGCCAGCGCCTGTCCTACGGTGACAAAAAGAACGTCCTTGAGAGCGGGTCTGCATTGTCAAAGTACAGCATTAGCGACAACGACACTGTCTACATCAAGGACCTCGGTCCGCAGATCGGCTGGCAGACGGTGTTCTACATCGAGTATCTTGGCCCCATCATCTTCCACTACCTCGTCTACAACTTTCCGCGTTTCTTTTACGGCACCACCTTTGAGCACAGCGAGATTCAGCAGTAAGTATAATATGTCGTACCTGCCAAGTCTATCAAACGCTACTACAGTTTCTACCAGCCAGCAAAAGGTGGCGCAGTATGGCTACACCCTATTCCCACACCCTGCTAACTCGATCAATCCCTTGCTCTGACTATGTTTGTAGGCGTGTGTATCTGCTGATCATGGGTCACTTTATCAAGCGTGAGCTTGAGACTGCGTTTGTGCACCGCTTTAGCCACGGAACAATGCCGCTAATGAACGTGTTTAAAAACTCGTTCCACTACCACATGCTTTCGGGTCTGAATCTGGCATACTGGGTCTACAGCCCCGCCTCTGCTCAGGGCACCCCGCTTGCTGCGAAGCTCGGCAACCCAACGCTGATGACAATTCTTACTGGTGTCTTTGTATTTGCCGAGCTGTCAAACCTTAAGACTCACATTACGCTGCGTAATCTGCGTCCACCTGGAACCCGTGTCCGCCGTATTCCCTACGGATACGGGTTCGACATTGTCAGCTGCCCCAACTATCTGTTTGAGACGATTGCTTGGGTCTCTATTGCGGCGATGACTCGCAGCTTTGCAGCACTGTTTTTCCTTATTGTGTCGACGGGTCAGATGTACATCTGGGCTATCAAGAAGCACAAGCAGTACAAGCGTGAGTTCCCTGACTATCCAAAGTCGCGCAAGTCGATGATTCCATTTATCGCTTGAAATAATCATCACCATTTTTGTCCCAGTGATCCGATTTATTTTCCCATTTGTGCCAGCATAAGGGAAAATTTTCAATTTTTTGTTTTCTTTTTAAAGGTTCCTTTTGTAATCGTCCTTTAATTCAACTATAAACACATTATAAAATTTACAAAAAGCCTAATCTTGAGCCTATTGGCCTGCCTACCCACCTGTTCTAACTATAAACTTAGCTTTAAAATATAACAGTCTTAAAAAATAAAAAACACAGATAGATATACTAGGCTACGCAGTATAGCTTGTCCGAGAGACTTCTCTGTGTACTAAAAATTAAAAAACGCTTGCTTAATCGCTCAGATAGAAAACCAGGCCGCGTATTTTTCAGTCTCATTATTAAGTTTTTTTGTTATTTTTAATTACTGTGAATTTGGTCTACATTGATACATTCGATACACTTTTTACGGCTAAGAACAAGCAGACGAGTAATACCAGACTACAGCTTTTTATACGACAGCACTCGATAGCGTCGAATGGAGCAAATTGAAGAGGCTGTACGCTGTGCACTCGACCCCAGCAGCGATCGGACTGTGAAGGCTCAGGTAAGCATAGGTCAATTTTGGTTATCGCGCCTCTGCGTCTGCGCAGAAAGGCACAAACACGACGCACTCTTTGTATTTAGGCAAGCTGTTTGCCAAGTCAAAGAAAACATATACGTTTTGGCTGTTGCAAACCAACAAGTGTCAACAACTTTGCTAATTGTATTAAACGGCTTTTTTCACTTACGCTTTATATCTACACGTAATCTGCTTTTAGGCCACCCAGTATTGCGACAGTGTGAAGACGTCGGCAGAGGGATGGCAGGTCTGTCTCAAGTTGTTCACGAATGTGCCTGAGAGAATTCCCGAGGCACGCATGTTTGCGCTACAGGTTATTGATGCGATGATTGTGAAGGCTGGAATCCGCGGGGGTGAAAACGGTGCGTCAGAGCGTCTTGGCGCTGCGCGCAAGACATTGCTTGATTTTGTATCGACACAATACGCTGGTCCAAAGTACCAGTCTGAGATTCCATTCCTCAAAAACAAGCTGGCACACACAATTACGCTGCTTGCGCTAGCGTCGTATCCTACACAGTGGTCATCGTTTATTAGAGATATGATTGCAATGACCGGATTGCCAAGTGCCTCGGGTCCGCTGACCGACGACAGCGCCAGTGCAATTAATATGACAGCAGCCAAGCCTTCTCTGGTTGACTTTATGCTCAAAGTACTTGGAGCTCTAGACGAAGAGATGGTCAACCCGACTGTTCCTCGGGGATCAGAGGAACTGGCCCGCAATACAGACATCAAGGATGCCATGCGTGTGGACGACGTGAACCAGATGGCTCACACTTGGTACGCCATTCTTGTCCACATGTCAAGCTCGTATCCGGAGCTGGCAAAAAGTACACTAAAACTGATTGGCGTGTACGTGTCCTGGATTGACATCAACCTTGTTGTTAACCAGCCGTTTATGCGCATTCTGTATGAGCTGCTCAAGTCACCAGTGCTGCGTAACCAGGCCTGCCATTGCTTGACGCAGATTGTTGGCAAGGGCATGCGGCCAATGGACAAGCTGTATCTGCTGCAGTTTATCAGCGTCATTGACATTCTCAAGCAGCTGGATGCCGATGAGGTAGAGTTTGCTGAGGAGATGGGCAAGCTGGTCAACGTTGCTGCTGTCGAGCTTAAAGGAATCTGGGTTGACAAGGATTCGACCACACCTGAGGCCCGCAGCACGGCATACGCGATGCTGGAGCAGCTGATGCCTCTGATCCTCGGTCTTTTGGCACACGAATACGATGAAGTATCGTCCTCGGTGTTCCCTGCAATCAGCGAGATTATGAATGTGTTCAAGAAGATGCATCGCGACAGTGTTGCTCTGAGCGATTCGCAGCAGGACTTTTTATCGCGGCTGCTGCCCACGCTGGTCGCGAAGCTCAAGTACAGCGATGACTACAGCTGGCCCTCGGCATATGACTCAAATGCGGGCGATGGCGACGGCTCGCTTGACGAGGACGACGACGAGGCTATGTTTATTGAACTGCGTCGCAATCTGCGCGTTTTTATTGATGCCATTGGGCAGGTTGCGCCGGGTCTCTACGACAGTGTGATGCTTACCACTGCACAGAGCATTTTCAAGCAGTGCAGCCAGTATGGCGTTAGCGCTGAGCGGGCTACCGATCAGGGCGGCGAGGGTCAGGGACAGCTTGGCTGGGTCCGTGCGGAGCTTGGCATCTACCTGACACAGGCCTACGGCGAGCGCCTAAGCAGCAATAAGGGACTGCGCTTTGGTGGCCCAAAGTATGCCGGGCAGGCTAACGGCAACAATTCGAATGGCGCGCCTGTCAACACTGCGTCAATCGACTCGCTCTCAGACTTGCTAACCATGATGATTCAGTCTGGAATTGTATCTTGTAGCCATCCCGCAATTGCGCCAATGTATTTTGAGAACTTTGTGCGTTTCAACGGCTACTTTGATGTCCGACGTGAGGCAGTAACACCCGTGTTCACCGCGTTCCTAGGACCTACAGGAGTCCGCCATTCGAACAATGTCGTGCGCCCACGCATCTGGTACTTCCTTCACCGGTTTATTCGTCAGCTACACACCCAGGTACTGCCGGTTTATTCGACCGAATTTATCCCTGCTGTTGTTGACCTGCTTGATATTCGTCCCGATCCGTCGCATATCAGCAACCTGATTGCGACAGGCGGCGCCGCCAGCAGCGGCGGTGGCGGATACGGACTGTTTGACTCGCAGCTTTACCTGTTCGAGTCTTGCGGAGTGATGTTGTCGCCCACTGAACTCGATGATAACACGCGCATGTCTCTACTCCAGCACCTGTTTAACCCTCTCTTTTCAGGTGCGCAGCGTCTGATGAACCAAAAGTCCACAGATCAGATTCTTCAGGACCCGCGTTCTCTGCTCCAGATCCACCACTATCTGACGGCAATCGGTTCGATTGTAAAGGGCTTCCCAGACGTACGTGTCGACGCAAAAATTGCAGCTGCCAGCTCGCCACACCAGCTGTCTTCAAGCACGTCGCAGGTGTTTCTCAAGGCTGCCGACATGTGCATTGTGATTCTCGAGACACTTCAGGCCAGCCAGCTTATCCGCGAGGCAGCTCGCTTTACGCTTTCACGCATGCTTAGCGTGCTTGGCGCCGAGGCGCTTCCATATATGCCACGGCTGATAGATGGGCTTGTGACTAGCTGTGCAGTTGAGGAGCTGTCAGACCTGCTTGGCTTCCTTGGTCTAATTGTTTTCAAGTTCAAGCCGGATGTTGCGCCTACAGCGAGCAAGCTGCTGCTGCCGGTTATTTCAAAAGTGTATGGATTCCTTGATCAGGTCTCTCAGGACGGTGCGACGGGAACCGACGAGGCGATGCTACTTATCGAGCTTCGCAAGGCGTATCTAACGTGGGTCGTGGCTATTTTCAACTCAGATCTGGACGCCATCTTCTTGACACCCCAGAACGCGCCCCACCTGGTGACGATTTTCCGCCCGATTGCTACACAACTCGCGACAGATCCCTCCAACCCGCAGTGCCAGCGACTGGCCTTCAATATACTGTTCAAGGCAATCCAGGCCTGGATGGTAGACCCGAAAGGTTGGCATACACTGACCACAATGACGCCAGCAGGAATTGCTGCGCTTACAAGCAAGGGCACCCCGGCCAGTGCAAGCAGCCAGGACCCAGGGAGAATTTTTATGCGTCAGATAACAGCTCAGCGGCTTGAACTTGATCTAGACAGTGCCGTAGTACGAGAAGCACGCAACCAGTTTAGAGATCTCGTCAGCAAGTCCGTGGTATCTACGTGTTTTGAAGCGACTACGCATCCCGATTTCCGCATCACTGACGCTCAGGCATCGATGGTTGTCACCGAGGTTGCAGGAGTGCTTCAGATTCTGCTAATGGCCGGCATGCCAGAAATTGCTGAAGGAGACGGAAGCGCAGTAGCTGCGATGAACGCACCTCAGATCCTGACCCCGCCCATCGGTGGCGACCTAAACCGAAACCAGTTTGCGTCGTACCTGTTCACGGGTCTTCTGCCGAGCCTTGGGTGTCCGACGGCCATGGCCACCGAGTTTGTGCAGGCACTAGCCTCGTTGGATCAGAAGCAGTTCAAAAAGTATCTCGCTGCGTTTATCTCGAGCAGCCGCAACAATGGCGGCAGCAGCAGTTAATAGATGGATCTTGTTGTATGTGGTGTCCAACAACTCTGTCCACTCATTATCTTTTCTACATTTGTTTCCTTTTAATGAGCTTGTTCAAATACATTTTCTATGTGCTCATAGGCCAAAATGGACATGTCACTTTTTCTCACACAAAAATATCTGAAACGTCACCGTTGCTTCGGGTTATAAAATTTATTCTTCTCTCTTTCAATTCTTTTTCAATTTTCTATTTAACATTCTGTACTAAAAAAATTTGTTCATTTTGAAAACTTGAATACTTACTCTCCGCAATTCAAAAGCGCTGACAAGAAGCAAAAAGGTATTTATTTTGTCAGAGGAATGAAGCCATGCATTTTCTTATACCGCATATAAAGGCAATTTCGGCTTGCCTACTGTGTACATATCGCAGAGACCTGGCTCACTTACTTCTTCGACGCTTGAAATTGTCTAAACTTCTTATTTACACGATAATTATGAAACAATTCCTCAGAATGCACTAGGTTTTGCTTTGAATGATATCAAGCTCTGCAGAGTGCTAAGATGATGGCAGT
>JANBSE010000219.1:0-14717 GCA_027578475.1 Coemansia sp. RSA 2607
AAATATAAAATAAAAAAAGAATAGTGGTGAAAATCGTTATTGTGTGTAGAGTAAACAAGGACTCTATTTACATTAACGAAATGATTAGAAAATCACATCAGAAATCATCTGATCAAATCACATGAGGTTGATTCAGAATCATCAATTGCACTGCGCATATCAAGTGTTGGATTGGCTCTTAAGTTGGCTCATGAACCGAGTCTGCCAAAGTAAGTTGGAATCTATTTGTACGTCTGATTGAAAATACAACAGTGACTGGCTGTTGACACACACAATCAGCATATCCGCTTAGAGTATATCTGATTGTTGTTGTATGACACAGTTTTGCGCCGCTATTCAGCATAAAGATATATTGGTTAAACTTTCGAATAGGTAGTTCATCTTTATTAAAAGTAACTATTTTTTAAAGAATTTTCTTAAACTAGAAGTAATAATATTTATGAATATTATTTGTTTTATTACCTTCTTGAACATAGAAAGTATGAGCTAGAAAAACAATTAGATTTATTCATAGAACGATTATACAGAAAACCTCCTCCTCTTATGAGATGAGTACGCAATTTAAATAACGTGCGTTGCTACTTTGATACTTTGTTTCTCTAACTTGGTAGTCCAAACTATAACAAAACGTTGTATATAACTATAATAGTATTTCGAAGTAATATAGGATGACTATTGCAATTAGTTAACGCGTTAAGTGTTTTAGAAGAAAAAACACTGGCTTGAGAAAATTATGTTTTATTGTTTATTATATAGTTTTTTATTGTAAAACTTCTATTTAAATCTCTTTCTAATAGCTCTAGTATGTGATCCAATATGAGGGTTTTGCTAAATATTTTATATACATTTATTTATAAAACAAGACATGCCAGTTAGCTAGCTAGAAAGTTATGTGTGGTCACATATTCAATCTACCTTGTATATGTCAAATATCACCAAAGAGACGATTTGTAAAAGTTAACCATTATTAAAAAAATAATATTAGTTTATTGCAAAGCTGTCCATCAACAATAATGCATACAAAATGAGAAAAATGACTTTATGCCAGGTAATCGTAGACGTTGTGGTTCTCGTCGCTGCGCTTGAGGTACTCTTTGTCAATCAAAACGTCGATAGCCTTCTTAATATCGCCAACCGCAGCCTGGAACAACTTGATTTGAGAGATAGTGTCTTCAACAAGCTGACGGTGACTCAGAGTTTTTCTGGTCTTCATAATGCGCACAATGGCAGCCTGGATGGTCAGCATACGATCAGTCATGACCGAGTTCATCGTGTCCTCCGCGTCCTTCTTCTGCTCGCTCTTCTTTGCAGCAGACAGGTTGAGACGCATGCGTTTAGACTTGAAGTCGGCATTTAGCACAAATTTCGAGTCTCCATTGACCTTGCCGTTGCTCGACTTCATTATCTGCGCTTTGCAGAATACCTCGAGTTCACCCTTAACAGCACTCTCTTCCAGACCAGTTTCCTGCACAATCTGGGACATGGTCAGCGTGGGACCTGTGATCGTGTCATAGCCAGTACCTGGGCCGCTCTCGGCGTTAAACATCATCAAAATTGCCAGCTGGAACGTGGTCACCGAAAATATGTACCCAGACTTTGCTGCAGCGCCGGTGGCCTTGGGGAAGAACATTTTAATCTCAGCTCTCGAGTACTGCCACAGCCAGTTCAGCTTGCGACCGTTGTGCTTGTTTTGGTAGTATGTCGTAAAGTGGTCGCAGACAGATGCCATCTGTGGAGGGAGAACAAGGTTGCTGTCCTGAGACTTGAGCGGCCATGAGACTGTATGTAGTACCTTCATATCAAAGTCGAACGGCAGCTTGTAGTCTTGTTCCATGGTTTTCTCCTTAAACTCCTCTGACATCTCCTTGCCCACAGTCATATCCAAGAACATGCGTTGCAGCTTGGATGTAAAGTCGACACCGCTAACATCTTTGAGCTTTGAAATCATCACTTCCTCTCCATGCGATGACACGCTTTGGTCGTAGACTAGACGACGCGCCAGATGCTGTGAGTAGAACTTTTGGAACACGTCAGCTGCCTTGAGGAAGCGGTAGACGGACACGGCTTGAGACAGCTGGGCTTCCAGGTTGTCCTCGTCGCTGGCACCCTCAGCACCCATGACACGCACGTTAGCGCTGCCCTTCTTCAGCAGCGTGTCACAGTAATGAGCCAGAAGCTGTGGCGCACGTGCGCCTCCCTCAGGGCACATCTGATTAACGTTGAAGAATTCTTTGCATGCGTTGTCAAGTGACTTGCTAAAGCCTGTGTCCTCGTCAAAGGCGTCATGCAGAAGCTCGGCAAACTGGTCATGCACGCTCAAAATGGCAGTCACAAACAGACGCGCTTCGTTGGTGATCGAGCCGCCAGCCTCCTCGGTACCGCTGACCTGGCGAACAGCCTCAAGACCAGCATTCTTCACGTACTCGCTAAACATTAGACGTAGCGGATCAAGGGGCGCGCCCGTGCCTGTGCGGCTCATCAGAGAGTACAGACGCTTGAGGTTATCCTTGTCGCGGGCATCGAGCAGTGGTGTAAACTCTGCGCAGAAGCGCTCCTTTTGGCGCGTGATCAGCACTGTATTAAGTGCATCCTTAAACTCCTTCAGTGACGACTCGTGCAGGAAGAGCTCCGCGCGGTCGTCCTCTTCTTTCAAGCGTGCCGAGATGCGAATGATATAGTCGATGGTCGTGCCCTCCTGCAGCAGACGCTCGCTTTCGATGCGATAGTACTCGGAGCTTGCCTGGATGAGAGGCTGCAAGAAAACCTTGTCGTAGAATTCCATCTTCTTGCTGGCACCGACTGTATCGTCGTTGCCGAGCGAGATGAAAGAGTCGGCGACACTCTTGACCAAGTTTATGTCGGCAACCTGACCGTCACGGATACGCGTCATCAGACTGAACACTGACTCGAGCAGCGTGTTGCGCACTTGCATAAAGAACTGGTCGCGCCACAGCTGGTACATTAGCGTGCTCACATCACAAACGTTGGCACCCTCTTCCTGCTCGCGCTGGATCCAGTGGCGGTTGAGGTAGGAAAAGATGTTGTGAGTGATTTTTGCAGAGTCACCGTACTTTGTCCATTCCTGGTTGTAAAAGGACAGCAGATCGTCGCCTGTGTGGGCGTGCGATCTCGAGACTACTTCAGCCATGTATTCGGCAATGTTGGCGTTCAAGCGCTCGTACAGCTGCTTTCCAAAGGCGGTTCCCTGGAGGTTGTGCGTGGCATCGTTGGCGGTGTAGTAGGCATTTCCCATCGAGCTCTTGAGAGACGTGCAGTAGTTGTAAACAGCACTATATGAAATTGAAAAAACTGATTGAGTAAGTATGCTATCTATAGGACCGTAATTGTTTATTTACATGTTGAGTATGTGCAAGGAGTGGAATACTTACGTGTAGAGGTTGATGTAGGCGTTGTTGCCCAGATTGTCCCCGGGATTGTGGAGAATGCGGTCGAGTCCAGCCTTGATGTAAACCCAGATTTTCTCAGTGTCGCCCGAGGGCGGAAGCTCATTCTGAATTGAGCTAGAAGAGGTCATCGTACAGAAGGGGGTAATGAAAAAGAGAAGCTGATTGGAAGAGAGAGTAAAAGTGACAGAGTATCAATTAGAGTATCTAAAGAATGGAAAAAGGAAAAAAAAAGCTGGAGCTGGGATAAAAGAACCGCAAAGTCGGGGATCACAGAGAGGGGAAGTGGTTTTTACACGATGCTGCGCAGGAAAAAAAAAGCATTCTTTGTGCCTAAACTGTTTCTTCGCAAATTCTTGGCGAGCCAGATTTACAAAGAGTAAAAAGCTCATCCAGCACGTCGGAATGCAGTGTCTGAGTTTGCGCTGCGCTATCGTCTGGCAATGACTGCAATCGACCCATGCTGCGATGCTTTCGGTCTTTTGCATGACGCAGGGTTACCAACACAGCTTCGTCTTCTTCCAACACATGCTGGCTGCAAGGGCTCTCAATGCTGTCAGTAATGCCTTCAACAACATTAGCAGGAGCTGATGGATCTGAGCTAGGCAGTATTGATTCAGACACACCTGACATTGGCAGTTGATGCGGATCATCGAGTCGGAGTATGAATGTATCTAATGGTGGCTTGCTTACAAGGTGTCTGCGACGAAGCACGGGCGATGCCTCGGGAACAGGCGACTCTGGATTTGACTGTATGTTTGAAGCTATTTGAGAAAAGACTTGCTGGATGGTGGCCAACGGCACGCGCAGACGACGTGCCTTGGCTGCGCCATATGTCCTGGTGACTAGTGGTGGCAGCGGCGGCAGCATCCCAGGGTTGCGCCCTGCATTTCTGCGGTTGGCTACCACCCGACGCGGCGCGTGCCCTGCAGAAGAGTTCCTCTTAAACATCATTTACACAGTATTTGTGTGCATATCTTGCAAAGCAACAAAGGGACAATTTTAATAGTATAAGAGCTGAAAGATTTGAAGGCTAATTTTTATCTAGCACATCGATTAATGCGTACTTTTCAGTATTATTTATCTCTGGCGACGAACCAAGTGCCGAACTCGCTAGCATTAACTCATTGACATGATTTGACGATGAATGGTTTTTGGTTTGTACAAGAGGCGCATATACCCTATCAAACCATGCTACGAGTTTGAACCCAAGAGCCCACAGCACAAACACAATAACGAGCACACATGTAACATCGACCACTGCATCCCACGCGTCAACCTTGGTCACTCGACGGTCGTCCTGGCATCCGGCAGACCAGCGCAACAGACGTTCAGAAATAACGTCGGGATGGACAGTGCATGTGACAGATACGTGGTTGAGTAGCTCGGAGTAGTGCGGGAGCACCGAGTCGTTGGAGCAATCGGGCAATGCGGTGGCGCAGGACAGCGTGACAATTGACTGCTGGCATTGCCGGGTATGCGCATGCGGCGGAAGCAGACGGGTGACGTGACGCGACAGACGCGCGACTAGTGCATCAGCGTTATGTGTTGCAAGTGATTCAGTCGAGTAGTCGAGATGGGCGCAGATGCGTGACAGATGTGCAACGCTTGTGCAGTTGGCAGATGTCATTTTTATTGAAGCGTATGAATAATAACAAACTTGCTGGAGAAGATTGGAAAGTATATTTTCTGGTGGAACATGTTTTGGTTTGCGCTTTATAAAGCCTGGTAAAAGTACGTTATTCCTGACGGGTTCTCCGCAAAGGAATAGGGAAAAGATGGCAGTAGCACAAGGTCTATATATATGCTGCTCGCATTCACATACACACGATATGTTACTGTCTCCTGACAGTTGTGTCTGCGGCAGTGTTCAGAGCCCCTGTGATAAAGCAATCACCAAAATCATTAGCAAATATCAAGACCCCATAGGGAAAACGTTATAGGTGTTTACCCGCGCAACAATCAAGTATGAACCCGAATGCTGATGGGGTCGAAGGATGGATTTCTCAGCTTGTTTTGCTTTAGTCTTTTTTATTATAGTTGAATAAAAAATATTGTTAAAGCTATGTGCCATTTTGCCAGTTCTGCCATTATTTTAGAGGTTATTTGTGACTAGACCGCTAAATACGTTATCCATTGTTAACAGTAGTGATATAGTGTTTCAGAATATAATTAATATTACGTTAATAGCTATATTATAATCTCAATTATTGTTTAAAAAAGTTTAATGCTCAAATTTGGTATACCCGTTATCGAGTTTATGTACTTATCTAAGAGTATTAACAATTCTAGAATTAGTTTTTTGATGTGCAAATCTAATTACACCTTCTAACACGTATTGATTAGTAGAACGTTTTAAATAATACACACAATACTCATAAACGTCATAAGTTCTAGTTGAGCTTTGTTTTATAAAATTACCCATTGTTAATAAATATGGTTTACCTTGTTGGTAAACTGCGTCGTTAAATTCAGTTTCAAAATCTGATACTAAATAATAACTATCAGATACTTTAACGTTTCCATAGAAACAATATTTTTTTATCAAATCTCCATGTAAATTTTGCCATTTTTATGTTAACAAATTAGTTGATTAATTTTTAGACGCTAAATCGGTAATAACATATTCGGGTTTATGACAAATTCTACTGTTTATATACTATAAAAAAATTTTATTTTTATTAAAATTATCTATTCAGTGCAATTCACTGGTTAAGTAGATAGTCTTATTTAATTTTAAATTTTTTGACAATGCAAACAAATTGCACTCATTAAAATTACGTTGTCGTCATTTATTTAATTTTAAATTTTTTGACAATGCAAACAAATTGCACTCATTAAAATTACGTTGTCGTCATTTATTTAATTAAATAATATTTTAAAAGTTGCTATTTACTTTATTATTATTTCTTAAAACACTCATCAACTTGTTTAACATTGTTTGATTGCAAGCATACAGCATTTTAAAAATGACGAAAAAAGTAGGCTGAACACGCAAAGATAAATTTAAAACCCGAGTTCTAGCATACAGAGAAAATAATATTCTCAACTGTATTGGGAATAAAAAATATGAGGTACAAAATTTGTTTGTGCGGGTGATCTATCTTCTCAATTATGCTCTTTTTATTTAATAAATATTTAAGCTTGAAGTTTATAAAAAAAAATTGAAATAACGCCTTACTTGACTAGATTACTTTAATTAGTATTTTTATTAGCATGTTTTATCAGCAAGGCCAAATTTATATCTATTATATAAACGTAAATATTTGTGATATAAGGCAAACACGTTATTTGTAATTGACTTAGAGAAACAACAGTGTATAACTTACATTTTTAATGTATTTCAATTTATGCAAACACTGTCATTCTTTACAAGAATAATAGCAAACCAAGCAAAATAATTGTATGACCAGCAACAATTTTGTTTGTCAGTGCCAGTTGAAAAAAAACCAAAGAATGTGGTTAGATAAGATGATAAGATAAATATGTAAAAAATAGCTTTTATTGGTTATTTTGACTGACCCGTTCTATATCAATAAATGTCAAATATATTCCAAAGTAAACCAAAGAAAACTTTTATTCTCTTGAGCGCGCTCGCGTCTGATAAGTGTTTCTTGTCATTAACTGTTCTTGATTTTGTGATTTGGACGTCGTTGGCTTATCAGCCAACACCTACGCTAGTTTTGTAAAATATTTTTTTAAAAATATTCTCTAATGTCAAAGGCAACTTTAAATCACTTGCATGCCAGCAGTACTTCCAATCTTTGAGTTTTTTTGGCTACTATTCTGTCCTTTTAAATGTAAATGCCAACTAAATTTACTTTTTCTTATTGCATTCACATGACAGCTTTTTTTATAAAAATGGATTTTCACTAAACTTCTTAGTTTCAATGAAATACTTTTTAAAAAATAATTTTTTTATATAAATCACCAATATAACTTATACAAAATTTTTTTAAATAAAAAATTAAATAAAATGCTCAATTTTATACGGCTTTTTTAATTATTAATTTAATTAAGGCAAATAGTAATGCCAGTAAAAAAGCACTTACTAGTCTCTATATTATCAAAGGTCTTTGTTTAAAAATAATTAAGTACTAGTTCAGGATTTTGAGTTGTGGCCGCAGGGTTTATTAGCTAGCATTTTTTTTTAATAAGACTTAATTGTCTTTATAAAATTAGAGGTGAATATTAATTTGGTATTAATACAATTTTAAAATGTTAAAAAAAAAGCTTAATATAAAAGATATTAAAAGAAAATTGATACTTGTGTAAATTTTAAAGAAGATTTAGTTTTCTTTGAAAGAGAAAACCGCAGCAAAAGTTCAAGTTTGTCAAATGTATAAGTTAAATGGAATTTTTGAGTAAAATCCCAGTTTTTTCTTTATTATTTCAAATTATTTCAAATTATTCCAAATTATTTTACGTTTTCTAAAGTATGAGACAACTATATTCAAGTAATAATTATTTTTCGGCGACAAGCGGACTTGCATTCCATATGGCAGACAGTTTTGTGCTGTTATTTGCCAGCTATCTTGTTTTAACCAATAACAAGGTTTCAATCCGTAAGAATGGCAACCTTATATATTCATGTGTAGCTGCTGTTCTGTTTGCAATTCTTGCCGGTAATGGTGCCAGTTGGCTTCAGCTAGCCGCTGTAATTGTGCTACCCTATATTAGTATACATGACCAATTGGGTCGTGGAAGTTTTTTTGTAGCAAGTTGTGTTGGTTTTTACAGATCAACAAAAGCATTTAGCGGCAATTTATTTTTTAATTGCATGGTTGCATTACTTTATGGATATTTTATACTATCTAGCATTGATATTGAAAGCAGAGATATGATTACAAATGCATTAAAATCTGTAAGAAACAAAGATGTGCGCAAGTTAATTTTAATTAGCAAAGTTCGGGAGCTGACAATAGATGACTTATGGAAACTTCCTGAACGTTTCACACTGAGAGGAGCACACAAGGCATTTAAATATGATACTAATGAATTTATGTTTGGCTTTAAGGCATTTGTACGCATGATGTGGCGCCCGCTAGCAATTATTCTAGTTATGTCTATTGTTTGTGAGATAATTACTATTTCTAACAGCACACTAAAAAGACAACTAATGGAAGCTCTTGATCCAATGTCTGACAGCAATATTTACGTAGTTATATCGTTATTTTTTTTGTTAGTTGGAATAGGTCTGGTTGAAATGATTATTAAATCAGTAAATGATTACCTTAATAATGAAAAAAAGAGATTAACCAAAGCAATACAACTTGAAACTTTTAAAGCATCGCTATTAAATAAAGGGCTAAAAAAACCAGAACCTTTCATTAATTTGAATAATGAATTTGCTATGAGACGTTTTTTTGATATTACAGATATTGTACCTAAAATAATTGGGTTACTATCCGCTTCAATTATTTTATTCCAGCAAATTGGATGGGCAGCACTTGTACCAGTTGTTGTTAATCCTACTATTGATAGTTTGATGTGGCTTGCTTATAAGCTTTTTGGTAACAGGAACACATGGAAATCTAATATAATTAAAAGTTTTTCTAGACCTAGTATTGGTGTTATACACTCAAACATTCGATTAATTAAAATGTTTGCATGGGAACGTAAATACATTGATATTAAAAAAAGAACAATTACTCAGAAAAAAATAAACGACTCATGGCTAAAGTATCCAGTTATAGCTCTGCAGCACATTGTAGATAATATCAGTTATTCAAAAAAAGATATTTCTTTATATATATCGTTTTACATAATTATAAACAGTTCAAATGCTAGCAATATTGCTTTAAGTAGTGCATACATGTTTCAAATAAAAGATCAATTTGAGTACATCGAAAATTGTTTTAAATCTGTAAAAAGTAATATTGGATCGCTAAAGAATCAATTTAAAATATTTGATGATCTGGAAAAAAACATTAAAGGTGAGTATGTCACTACAGTCGCTTGCTCCACTAATGCTGATTCTGCTGTTCAGATTGAATTAAGCAAATGTCAATTTATTTGGAGATCAAAACCAGTATTGTCAAACGTATCTTTTAAAACGGAGGGTGCCAATGAGCTGGTTGCAGTAATTGGTAAAACTGGTTCTGGAAAGTCTAGCCTACTTCTAGCAATGTGTGGTCAAGTAGAATTAACAGAAGGTACAGGAACTGCCAATGGAAAATTTGCATATGTTGAACAGTCACCATGGATTATGAAGGATACACTGCGTGCAAATATTTTGTTTGGGCGTGAATATGATGAAGATTTTTACTGGAAGGTTATTCACGCATGTGCACTTGCTGATGATCTTAAAAAGTGGCCCAAGGGTGATATGACTGTAATTGGTGACCGTGGTGCTAATATTTCTGGAGGACAGCGTGCACGTCTTGCTTTGGCAAGAGCTGTGTATTCACGTGCAGATATATATGTTTTAGACGATCCCCTTTCTGCAGTTGATGCTCATGTTAAGCATCATATCCTTGAGCATGTCATTCTTGATACTGGTATTTTGGCTAATAAGCTACGTGTTGTATCTACTAACTCGGATCATATAATACCTTATTCAGACCAAATTATTACTGTTGAAAATGGGCAGACTGCAGTTTCAAAACAGGAACGGAAAGAGTATGTTTCTAGCCTTCCAGAACTTGAATACCAACCATTAGAGTTTAAATTTAAAGAAGACCCAGTAGATAATTGCAGCTCAGTTTTTGATAAAAAACCAGTTGATTTCATCGATAAGAATACACAGCTCAAGTCAGAAAAGAAGCACAGCATTTATAATAATTCCATTTATGTTCTAAAACTTTATGGGGTCAGTTTTATTGCATATCACATTCTGTCAATAATGTTTTCAGATTCAATACGTTTTATGTTTGATCAACTCAAGATTGGAGTATTTAGAGATTCATACAACAAGGTTGACGTGCATAATTTTGCAATACTTGAATATATTAGATTTAGCATTATTGCTAAAGCGTATAATCACGAGTTTGACAATTTTACTAGATATATGCAAAAATGGTTTTCGCTCGATGATATAAAAGAAAAGTCAAATAAACTATTTGTTCGTAGTATTATCCACGCACCCCTTTCATTATTTGACAGCACTCTTAAAGAGCAGCTTATTGCTGACTTTAATAGTTCATCGACTGTGGTTCAGCGTAATGCATTTAGTTTATACATATCTGGATTTGCCAATCTGTTCTCAACATTCTTAACGCTATATCAGGTTTACTTGATTTCGCCTCTGTTGTTACTGATGATTCCAATTTTTTCTCTGGTTTTATTTGTGGCACAAAATTATACAAAACCTGCATCTAATTCAATTCGAAAAATAAGATCGACTAGCAATGTTGATCGCAATAGAATTGATAATGTAATTGCAGACGGAAAACTTTTGATTAAACTGTTTGGCGTAGAATCGCACTTTACATCACTATATATTGAACAAAATGATAAGCAAAATCAGCTGCAAGATGTAGAAAACAGCGTTTACAATTTTTCCGACAGTCTATCTAAGGTTTGTTCACTATTTGAAAGGGTGTCTCTGGCTTGTATTGGCATTGTATTAAAACATATAACTCAGATAGGAATTTCTGCTGCCGAGCTTGAGATAACTCAAAATCTAATAAGCGATCTATATTACAGGCTTAGCGAAATATTTGAGTTACCAGAAAAATTAAGAAACTTATCTGAAGGTATAAGTAAATATCGAGAATATGCTGATATTGAGCCTGAGGCGCCATACATTATTGAAAGTTGTCGCCCATCCAAAGAATGGCCAGAGTATGGCAAGATTGAGTTTTGCAATTACACCATGAAATATCGTGAAGATTTAGAGCCGGCGCTCAAGAATATTAACCTAACAATTATGCCAGGTGAAAAGATTGGCATTGTTGGTCGAACTGGTGCTGGAAAATCCACATTTGTCAAATCTTTATTCCGTCTGGTACATGGAAATGACAGCGGTTCTATATTGATTGATGGCCAAGACATCTCAAAGCTTGGTGTGGGTGATCTGCGTCCACGGATTGGTATTATTCCACAGGAGAACACGATGCTACAAGGCTCGTTTGCTGACAATTTAGATCCACTTGATGAGTTTACCGAAAATGATATGTGGACAGCTCTTGAAAAATGCAACATGGTCAATATTGTAAAACCAACAGATAATAATAATTTTGACAATGCAGATGCTAGCAACGAGCAAATCCGTGCTGTGCGTGAATGGGAAAATAAATTGCATAAGGCTAGCTGGAAAAAGAAGCTTTATATGTATATGTTTATGACCAAACCGCGTCTTCCTAGTAACTCGCTGCTAGTTAAAACAGATCCACTAGACAAAATGGCTAGTGGCGGCAGTGTTGAGATGAGTGATGGCCAGAAACAGCTATTCAGCTTGTGTCGTGTTTTGATGCGTAAGCGCCGAGTACTAGTGCTTGATGAGGCAACAGCCAATGTTGACACGGAAACTGACCAGATGATGCAAAAACTGATGCGCACTGAGTTTAAAGACAGCACTGTGCTTACTATTGCTCATCGTTTGGAGACTATTATGAATAGCGACCGTGTTATTGTCATTGATAATGGCGAAATTGTAGAAACCGGAAACCCCCAGGATCTGTTGGACAAAACAGATAGCTGTTTTGCCGACCTAGTTCGTAAGAATGATTTTGGAAAATTCAAGCTGTAGTATTAAATTAACGTTCTTTGAGCTTATAAATATAACTGAAACAAACATTATAATTGTCAGAAAACTTGGAAAGACACTACTGAATGCGGTCCAAATTAGCCAGCAAAATGCATACAAAAATAATAAGTGAAGTTACGTAAAATGATAATAAGCCAGCCAACTTATTAGGCTAGATAGTAAGTTTTTTTGCGTACAGAGCTATTTTTGCAAGTCACACACGACATAGATGCAAGTATAATAGAACTGTAAGCTAGAAAGTAACAGCTTCTGTTAAACTTGAGTAAAAAAGCAGGCGTGATTTATATTGCAAGCTAAATTGGCGCGACTTATTATTTGCTCGTACAATTATCCAACAGCAGATTTTTCCACACTTGCCAGTTGCAAATGTTTGCCAAATTTAGACTTAGTCACTAAGTTTTATTTTAAAAAAATTTGAATGTAGAGATTTAGTAGTTATTTTAATACTTTTTCAGCATTTAAAGCATACATTAAAATATATTTATACATATTAACCTTTTGTAGACACTTAGTGTGTACAATGTGCAACAGTATTGTAGTATTTGTAGTCACACCCGCACTGGTAGTGCCAGAGTAGGCGTCATTTGCTGGTGTGTGTGCGGTGGCAGACCAATGGCACTTACAACATATCATTTAGAAGCTGGGTGCCTGTCACATTTTTTAAATTGGTTAATATGTTTGTTCAGCCAGTGTTTAGCAAAAATATGTATATACTATATGACTAATAAAAGTCAACCCTGAATCCCAGAGTGGCATTTTATCGTTAATCTTTATATTGGCAGTGTATGATTGGCTAACTAATTTATGCAACACTAGTTTATATTTTTTATTTTATGCTTAAATTTAATATTAAAAATTTCATTATAATTATAACTTTTTATTACTGGTTTTTATGAAGTAGTTAAAAATTTTATACTTTTATTCTAAAAATAATTGTTTAGCTAATAAATATTTAATTTATTTAGCTTTATGTGTTTATAACGTAGTATGGTTTTTGTCAACCACTATACAACACTTTACATTATTTCACTTTATTAAATTAATACTTGTTAAACAATATGTCTACTTACTGTACTCATTTTATCCTGAAAAAAATTAGCATAATAAATTACAAAAACAATTGGTTGTTTTATTATAGGGCTAGTCCATCTAGCGTAAAAACTTTGCAATCTAGCGTAAAATTTCTGCCCTCTCATTAGATCTGTTAATACTAATGAAATGAATAACGAGACAAGTGTTACTATATTCATAAACTAATGATCAAAATTATGTAAGACGAACTTCTACCAAGTCCGTCTTACGCTGCTTTATAGGAGCGTTGCCTGATGCTTGTATGCTATCAGGGCAAGCTCTTTCAAGACGGCATGTACAAGTTCGGACTTATGCCGAGTTGCACATGCTCGTCTCTTGACCAAGCATGTGCAATCACAAGATCGTCAAAATATCAGGTGGTTACCCCTAACTTAATTGATTGCTGGTGCATATTGTGTGCCTGTGTTTGACGGCAGTTTCACTCATATCAATCTCTGCCTCTTTCTTCACTTTATTTTTTTTTTTGCTTATAAATTTTTTTTAAAACAACTTGTCAAAATTTATTACTTCATTTGCTATCAATAAAACAGACATCTTTCTAAAATACAGACTGACTTTTGGAAACACCAAGTGGCGAACCTTTTTAAACTGAATTTAGTCTCTGCTCCAAACAAACATAAAGCACCCTTCAAATCCCTTTTTAGCCCAAGTAGTGCAGCGCCCTTCTAACCCATTGGCAGGTTGACGCTGAAAATAGTATTCTCGCGTCTTTGGCTTAAATATGGTCTGCAAATACACAGCTAGCTGTTTAATACATCAATTTATTGCAGGGAACCTGATACGACTTGATCCCGTCTCCTTGCCAAAATTGGCGGCATAGTACATACAACTAATTAGAACCTACAGATGTTGACAAGGACCATTGATCATGACACCATCGGTATCTCAAGCCATCGTGAAGCCCTTATAGACACCACCCTGACACCAAACAAGCGTGCTACAAAGGAAAAAGGTCAGAGATAATACACAGCCTTCATACCTTCGACGGCTATATAATCCGCAGTCTCGCCTGCTCCAAGAACAGTTAAAACCATCGCATTAGTAATTTTCCAGATAATTTACATATTCTCCATACCAGCCTTTCTACCATGTAATAGCTTGACTGATTGTGTGTGTCAACAGCCAGTCACTGTCGTATTTTCACCCAGACAGGCAAATAGACTTCAACTTACTTGGGCAGACTTGGTTCATGAGCCAACTTATGAGCCAATCCAACACTTGATATGCGCAGTGCAATCGATGATTCTGATTAGAAAGCATGTGATTTGATCGGATGATTTCTGATGTAATTTTCTAATCACTTCGTTAATGTAAATAGAGTGCTTGTTTACTTTACGCACAAACAAACGATTTTCACCACTATTCTTTTTTATTTTACATATCTACATTTTGCATTATTTACCTCATTCAAACATAAATTGTACCACCATGACCATTCATTCGCAGACCGAAAACACGGTGGGCTACTCACGCCCAAGGCGTGTACAGCTTCCACGACAGTGCAAAAAGAC
>JANBSE010000220.1:0-14713 GCA_027578475.1 Coemansia sp. RSA 2607
TAATATTGCTTGCTGGTGGTCAATTAAAGAAGCAGAGATACGGGCTCGATACCCCCATCTCTACTGGATAAGTTCTTGTCCTGTCGTTTGCAACCCACGAGTAGGACCAACTGTTGTTGTTTTTGTTTTGTTTTCTTAAGTAGATGGGGTATTTACCAAAAGGGCACCTGCTTTAGTATTCTACGAGCTTAACCGGTATCATGTTCAAAGGGCAATAAAACGGGAGCATACACATACACTACTCTCCAAATAATTGGATGGCTGAGAACATTGAAAAAGAAGTAGAATGTTGTTATTCAATTCACCCTCATCCATTTTCCTGTTTGACCAAGGGTGGCTGACGTTTGCACTTTGTCATTTCAAACCTTGTGAAGCAAAGAAGGAAAAATTTATTCAAGTCATCCTTGTTACGGCGACAAAGCTTCATCCTACGCACGCCGTGCCGTTTGGGTCTACTCTATTTTTTCATTCTACACAGTACGAAACCCAAAAATGGCAATACTATAAACCTTGTCGGCTATATCACATAAAAAGGGCGGAGTACAAACGCAGGAGACAGGAGGATCAGCTGGATAAAATTAAGGATCATCACTTTAAAATTTTTGTCCACATTGCGGAAAATTGGAGATCGACGCTAATTTTGTGTTAAAAGAGACGAGATCTGGTTTGTGAACACGGCGGCCGGCAATTGCCCAATTTCCCTATTCTTTCGATAGTAATTCGGTTCGATGCGCCAGCGTGCAATGTGCAGTTTTTATTCGCTATTGTGAGCTAGTTGACCGACATGCCCTCGCCTCAGCTGGTCATTTTCCGGCGCAGTTAAAAACAATGTTGAACATCACTTAACGCAGGTCGAAGCAAAGATGCACCCAAAGATGCCAGTCTGGCCAGAACCGTGGCACAATAAGCAGACATGGTGGATCATCTGCCTAATAAAGGCAGTTGCAAATCCGACACTGATAATAATTATAAGTGAGATGTGTTTACACAAAAGACTACAAGGCACACGATAATTCTTACAAAATAAATGTAAATTTACTTGTATGCACTCTCAAATACCCACCTTGAAAATACAATAATAATCTGAGAAAATGCGGGTATAATAAATTGTAAGCGTGTAAAAAACAAGCTTGCAGAGATACAGCAGACACGTAGAGCATGACCAGTAGTTCAATGCAAACATACGAAAAAAGCGATGGGAATAATGAATGCTACCCGTATTATCTCCTGATTTGTGCATGCTGTGTTTTGTAATATGCAACGCGCGATAGGGGAGAATTCATTTGCACATGTGCTATGCTTACATGTTCAATTGCATGCATCTAGAATCCAAATATAGATTAAAAAGGTTTTTGTTTAACAGAGAAGTACACTCACGTCACAGATTAATATTAGTTATCTCAAAAACTCAATGTCCAGATTTTGCCTTTAAAAACCTTCACGCGCAAAATTTGCTTTCACAATCATATAATGTGTCTATCCGCTTGCTAAAATCTTTCAAAGATAACACAGTCAAGCTTTAATTTTCAAAGTCATCTAAAACCTATACGAATACAGTCTTTATAATTCAAATGAGTAATTTGTTGTTAAAATAAATATACCATTTTGCACTAAAATGTATCAAAATATGACCATAGTGTAAGCACAGTGTAGATACAACTGGCAGTTACTCTGCAGATACATTACAAAAACGAACAATAGTAATCATAATGCAACTATATGAAAACCAGCTTAATTACCCTTTTTGCGTTCGGTATTTGCTTTTTCGGTCTTTGGTCTCTTTTGCTGAATGGGCGCAGACGTGTGCAGTTCGCGCACTGCCATCGGATGCAGCATGTGTTTATCTGGCTGTTCAATCGAGTCTTTCTCAGTGCGACTAGTGCCAATCCAGGGTACCGATGGTGCTGGCACCTTGTTGCGCGCCATCTCAATCACCCGGTCAAGCACCGCCGATCCTGCTCTGATTCCAATCACCGTCACTCGATCATGGCCAATTGCAGTAGCCAATCTTTGCTCTAATCCTCTGCCAAGCCCAACAAGCCGCAGACCGCCGCTGTTACCTGTCTGGGTTGTTGCCGCGCTCTCCCTGGCATGGGCAACGTGGGCCAGAGCTGGAAAATGCGCAACCAACTGCGGGTCAATGTTGGCTCTACAGACAAACACCAGCGCCAAATCATTGACATTTCTTGTTGGCGGTGCAGCCCGTGCTTGCCTCTCGAGGGCGCGCGTGTTTGCATTGATTCCAACAACAATATGATTGAGCAGATCCAGACCCGTCATAATATCGTCGCTGCCGCTCTCACCGCTGCCACGCTCGCGAATGACTTTTCTGACTGATGCCCGATCGGTCTTTAATGTCGGATTGTTTTTAGAATCTGCGCAGCTAGTATCTGCTTTATCTGCACTAACGCCTGTTTTGTTTGTCTTTGCTGCCTTTGCTGCTTTTAATTCTTTTCGAGAAGCCCGGGCTTTTTGCACGCCCCGCTGCTTGGACACGCGCCGCGATTCAGCAAAGTAAGAGCAGACTGGCTGCACTACAGAGCACAATTCATCAACGAGTAGCGATTGGAGCTCCTGCGGAACAGAAGGCCAAAGCGTAGTATAGGGCTTCTCCAGAGCGTACTTGAGCATCGGTCGCCGCTTCTCGCCGGCAGCACGCACCGATCCTGCGGCTCTAAGCGAACCTGCCATTATTTTTCGTGTATGTGTGTATATAGATAAAACGAAAAGTGTCAAAGGACAGATTCAATCATTAATATTCTTGACAAAGCAGGACTAATCACCCAATAAGCATGCACACTAATCGATTGCTGTGGATCGCTTTGTGGGATATCATCACATGTCTTGAAAGAAGCAACGGTACTTGTCTCAAGTCAGAGCAACCAATGCATTCTATAAAACGGGGCTGTCCTTTCGGACCCGCTGCAGTCTGCACGTTAAGAATATGGTTTAAATGCCAATGTTATTCATGTAGTTTTTCCCATTATGTGGTGGATGGCGTCAAAACAGTACTTTTTCTTTTCTTGCTGTGACTACGTTGGAACCAGTCGTTCGTTTAGCGTAAAAACATGCATTCCGTCCAAAATAAAGCTTCTTAAAATTCCTCTAAAAACGGCAATTAATATCTGAGGCACTTATCTTAATTCGGATCGTATGCGCCCAAGTCGTCTCCCTGTTGCGTAATACAATGCGATTCAGAAACGACATGTTTTTAACACTCATATTTGTATTGTTATTGTTTACCGATTGTCCAGCAGTGTTTAACAAAAATAATATTTTTTACAGCAGCGTGATTCGGTTATTAGGGCGTATATATCCTTTTGCAGCGTTATCTAAAATTCACTTTCTACTAAGCCTCGCTGATATTTCAGTCCAATGCTGTTGCAGGGAAATCAAGCATACAATTTCATTGTTACCTATAAGCCTGTTATCCAGAGTGGATCAACAAGCACTGTATCTTCTTTGTGCCACTGAGTATTATGTTGTCTTATTTTCTTGCTGTTATTGCTACATTAAGGCTCAACAATACAAGGGCGTCTGTATCATTTGCTACTTTTAGGTTGACAATATCTGTATTTAATATGCCTCCGAAAACTTTTATAGAAAGAAATGAAAGAAGAAAACAAATGACCCAAATATTCAAAATATTAGAGCCTAGCCTTTAGGTATGGCGACAGGGAGAACCGCAAAACAAAGAGACCAAATGTAGCTGAAACGTAGCCCATTGTGACAAGAGAGACTGCTGGTTTTATCCAATGCGTGCTTAAATATGCGCTTGCCCAGTCAATATAGAATACTTTGAGAATAGGGATTGCGACAGCTGTGGTAAGAATAGCCCATTTTACAACCTGTGTTCCGCCTAGCAGCCAGCTTTCTTTTTCTTTTTTATCAAGTTGTCCCATGGGGTACATTGGAACAATCGACCCAGCTGACAAACAGAACACAACAGTGAAAAGACTAAGTGCATTGTAATTCTTGGCTGTAAACCATATTGTGCTTGTAGCCAAGCAAGCAATAGTATGAATAAGCACCATCCCGTTGAGGTGTCCGTACGCCTTAGTAAAGTGATGAAGTAGAATCGCACCCATGACTGTGCACCCATTGGCAAGTCCCATCAGCAATCCGATATGTTCAACTGAGGTTCCCATTGTTACGGCATGGGCTACAAAATTAAAAAATGTTGACATTGCTTTTTTTGTTAGTCTGACGTACGACAAGTACAATAAATCATTGTCTCGACAAGACATATCAATTCTTGTGCGACTACACTCTATAGAAACTGTCATGACATGTATTGCGTTATGTAACTTTACCTGGCAACAAAAGCATTACCGTCAAGAATCCAGCGCCAGCTAGCATTGTTTTGTTCTATGTATATTGTCTTTTTGAGAACAAAATTGATTTAAATATAAAGTTTAGCTACAAGAAAGAAATTGAAAATGGAAGAAAGGAATACTATATGTTTATTGTGCCACAAAATGTTTTCTCACAATTGTAAAAAAACAACTTGGTCTATTCATAAAATGACTGCTGTAATTTTGCCTTGGCAGCGCCTCATTTGGCAAAAGACAACAAAATATAGTAATCAGTGCTATGAACCTCATTAGGTATCTACACTTTTAAGCTACTGTTCAGATGATGCATTTTGGCGTGTGGCGTAGGAATCAAAATTGACGTTTACTGACTTTTATGAAAACACTCCTTTAAGCTAGTTACCGTGTATCGTGTATCCATTATAACTGTCAACACAGAACTTGAAACTATGTTTGTTACCTATAAAGGTTATTCATGCTTTTATAGGTATCTTGATCTTGCTACAAAAATGTTGTCTTTGATCAATATCAAGATTTATAAAATTCGCGCAGACGAAACGAAACTGGCCCTAATCCTAAGTAGTGCTTATCGCTTGCTACGTCGATAAACAAAGCAAGCAGTAGCCTTTTACCTCGAAGTATTCCATTCTTTCATTTCAGCTCGGTTTGCTTATAAATTTAACTATTTAGTAAATGTCGTCGTTTGAAGGAAAGGTAAGAGCGAGAAAGGCATATATCGAACTATACAACGTAAAAGAGGTAGCCATTTACTTACATACGCAACGACTATTGATGTTTTTTTTTACAAGTGTAGCCCATCAAGTGCAAGGCCGCCGTCGCTTGGGAGGCTGGAAAGCCGCTTAGTAAGTAAAGATAGCATAGCGAGATATATCTTCACGTTTGTGACATGCGTGCTGAATATACTTTTAATGTAACGTTTAATTTCCTGGTAAAAAAAATAGGTATCGAAGATATCGAGGTGGCTCCGCCAAAGGTAACACAACTGACAATCATTATTCAACTAATGAAGAGAGTCAGAATACGCGGTTGAAAGCATTCACGATAACTTATTTCAAAGTCGCTTTAAATTAACATGCTGTGTAGGCAGGCGAGGTGCGTCTCAAAGTGTTGGCTACGGGGATCTGCCATACAGATGCGTTCACATTGTCTGGAAAGGATGCAGAGGGACGATTCCCCGTTATCTTTGGACACGAGGGCGGGTGCGTGGTAGAATCAGTCGGCGAGGGTGTTACCAGTGTACAGCCTGGCGACCACGTTGTGCCTCTGTACACGCCCGAGTGCGGAAAGTGCAAATTCTGCAAGAGCAACAAGACCAATCTGTGCTCCGTCATTCGTGAGACCCAGGGTCGCGGTGAGATGCCTGACGGAACTACCCGGTTTACTTGCCGCGGACAACCGATCTACCATTATATGGGAACATCGACCTTTAGCGAGTACACGGTTGTGTGCGAGATCTCGTGTGCCAAAGTAGACAAGTCTGCGCCTTTGGACCGCATGTGCCTGCTGGGATGCGGTATTCCAACAGGATGGGGTGCTGTAAACTACTCTGCCAAGGTTGAGGAAGGTGCTGTTGTTGCCGTGTTTGGTTGCGGTGCCATTGGTCTTTCGGTTATTCAGGGTGCCGTTGCTGCCAAGGCCAGCCGCATCATTGCCATCGATATCAACCCTGGAAAGTTCGACATGGCAAAGAAGTTTGGTGCAACTGATTTTGTCAATCCGCTTGACTTTGGCGACAAACCGATCCAGCAAGTGATTGTTGAAAACTACGATGGCGGCGTCGATTACTCGTTCGAGTGCAGCGGTGGCAACGTCGAGGTTATGCGTGCAGCCCTAGAGTGCTGCCACAAGGGTTGGGGCACCAGCGTCATTATCAGCGTGGCTGCTAGCGGCCAGGAGGTCAAGACTCGGCCATTTATGCTGGTCACCGGGCGTGTCTGGATGGGTTCGGCGTTTGGCGGAGTTAAGGGACGCTCGCAACTACCGGACTTTGTCAAACTGTATCTCGAAGGCGCGCTCAACATTGACGATTATGTCACGCACGAGTTTGAACTGGCCGATATCAACAAGGGATTTGAGGCAATGCACAGCCCAAGCTGCATTCGCCCTGTTATCCACCTTGCGCGGGAGTAGGTAGAGAGTCGATTAAGCTTGTGTTTTTTTGTTTTCAATAAGCTTACTAGTAACAAAATCTAGTCGTCAACATAGACGACAAATGGTGCTTCGATCGTGACTAAAGCCTTATCAGCATAGTCCGAATCGAGGTTGAGCAGTCGCAAGAGGCGTATTGCATGGAAGTAGGGAGCTGCGGCAATGTACTGAAGAGCAACGAACGTAGATTCGCCAGGGCGTAGCGGCGGAACGTCAGTAGTGTGGTTAAGCGAGATTAAACCACGAGATGCGCCATCGACTTCGTTAGCAGAATCAGTTGTGTAGTTAGATCTGATATCGGACGACACGTCAACTAGGCATAGGCGGAAATAGCGTGTGTTGGTGTTGTTGGTAATATACACTCGAACAGTCAACTCCTGACCCAAACAAACCTTTGGTGGTGCCTCAAAGGACAGCTGCAGCGAGCCGATCTGAGCACCAGGCCCCTGCGTCTGCAGAGGGTGTGAGCTAAAAGACGGTGCTATACTGGGTTTCCTTTTTGTCAGCGAGTCATGTCGAGGTTCAAATCCATGTAGTTCGTGCGACGCAGCAGGGCCAGAGCTGTTGTCTCGGTTATGGTTGTTGGTTGAAGATGACACTGTCGAATGGATAGTAGAAATTGACACTCGCGGATAGACAATGGACGGCCGTGGAGCCAGACTGAGCGCATTAATTGTAGCTGCACGAGATCTTTGGTCGACCCATGGATCATGCCTGTTTCCAACTGGTGAAGTAAGCGATAGATCGCCCCTATTGCTCGACCTTTCGTTGCGTGGTGGCATCTTTAGCATACTGACAGGACGCTGGGAATTGGATACTGACTGGGTTGTGCGTGATGGAAGAGCAAGCGAATGTTTGCGTGTAGCCGTATGGTCAAGCGAAACTGATTTCCCATGTTTGTTT
Organism: Coemansia sp. RSA 2607; assembly: GCA_027578475.1. Classification (NCBI taxonomy): domain Eukaryota; kingdom Fungi; phylum Kickxellomycota; class Kickxellomycetes; order Kickxellales; family Kickxellaceae; genus Coemansia; species Coemansia sp. RSA 2607. Next base: position 7,386 of record JANBSE010000220.1, read on the forward strand.
AAATTATCCAATGAGCGGTCTGTATATGGCGCTAGCGAGACCGGGGTGGCTCCGGAACTAGATGCTGAGGTTGATTCAAAGGTATCCGGCGCTGATCCAAAGCGCGGCGCAGATGAATTGTATGCCGAGTGTCGCTGCTCTTGCTGTGCCTGTTGCTGATCAGTGGGTGCTGCGTGGAAATAGTGCGCTACTCGAAACATTTGCGGCTCATCAGAAGAAGTAATGTCTGAAGACTCTGTCGATGGAGATACGGCACTAGAAACTGTAGCCCGAGCAATGAGGCATTCATCCGCATTATTAGAGTTAAGCAAATTGAGTCCAAACAATGGATCGTCTTTGATTCCGGGTGCTAGTGAGTTAATACGGTACACAATCTGCCAGCACGTATCTTCGGCAAGATCAAATGGCAGCGGCGGGTCGCCTATGCGCTGAACATACCAGTCGCGCGCCTCAATCGTCACATCCGAGAGAGATAATTTGCATAAAGAAACAGACTGCGTTTCGTGAATTAAAGTCCGAATCGACAGCTCGACAAGTGCAGCATCGGTGCCAAAGCTCGGCGGCAGAGGCAGAATGCGTGTCGATATATCGATAATTGGTCGTGTAAGAATAAGCTCTTGGAACATCCGCCGCGGAAGAGCGGGTGCCGTGGATTCAATGCCGGCAGAAAACGGCATCCGATTTTTAAACGTGGTATTGCGTGTGAAAATGTCAGACGATACACGAAGCGCCAGCTCCTCAAGTAGCGCCGACCGATCTCCTGCGCGCGGCGCACTGGCAATAGGCTCGTCGTTCTTCGATGCTCGGCATGACGCGCGGATCTCGATCATTAGAGCCGAGGCAAGCGGCCATTCGACAGTCTCTGCTGGCACTGCCGCAGAGATTGACAATGGGTACACGCAGGTGAATGAGCCACCTTCAAGTCTTTCCGTGCGCACATTTTCCGAGCCATCTATGCATAGTGCAAACTCTGCAGTACTCGACACACCGCGGACAAGCTGTTTAGCGTTGCCGCCAGTATTACTCGTCACTCTAGCCTGATAGCCAACAATGTCAAAGCGTAGCCTCGAAAAGAACCAGAGCGCCTCCGTCTCACTTATCGCCAGTTCGCCGCTCGCAAGTCTTTCGTCGTCTGCCCGCCCCATTAGTGTTGCAAGCGTTCGCCGCAACTGCTCGACGTTTGCCAGGGTTGCCACTACATATGCTCTCGCGGTTTCGCCGTGATAAAGGTGCTGCCGAACTGACGACCCCGTTGCAATTTCCTGCACTGTCCACGACTTTTGGTCACCAGAGCCTGACACATTGCTTCTTCTTTCTGGAAAACGCAATGACAATCGACAGCTGCGGAATAGTACTTCTAGGTCGGCTGTACTCAGCTCTTCATGCTCTGTGTGCATTCTAAATTAACCTTTGTTGCTCGTTTTGTTCCTTTCCAATGACCGCAAGTGTCTTTTGTGAAATGCAGGTACCTCGTTTGAAGAAATTAACACAGTCACTGTATAATTTAATAACAAGTAGCACTTTAAATGATTTCAATAGAACAAATGCAACAAAGAGGGACTAAATGAAAGAAGAAGCAGAGGTAGCAAAGCCTCTGAACCAGTGTCGCCATTTGAAACAAACAAGACGACAACGTCACGTGCTTAATCGTTATGCTTGAAAATCTGCTGGCTCGTCATCAGCACTCACCAGCGGTGCAAAAATATAGTTGACAAACGAGACGTCAGTATCCGTCGGAATCATAAACTGCAAACAAAGGAACCCGCGCTGGTTGATTCTCACTTTGCTCTTGTCTGACATTGCTAGCGCACTCCGGCATCGCAACACGAGACTCAACTTGTATCTGTTCTCCATCTCCTCGTTGCAAAAGTAAGCGTCGACGATCCGCTCATCGCGCGCATATGTCATTTCTGTGCTTCCGTTGTCGCCAATTGTAGCAATGCGGAAGTAGGGCTCGGTAGCGGATATCGAAATTGATACAGCGTCGCTGGTTGGATCAAGCTCATTGAATGCATCTCGCAGCCAGTCAGAGCGCATAATCAGCTGCTGGACAACAGGATACCGCGAGAATTCAAGATCAACAGCCGGTTCTGGTTCAAAAGTTGCCAAGCGACAGGCAGATATTATTCCATTCTCCTCTAGCATTAGCTCAAAGTCGCTTCCTGGTCCCTTATACTCTAGTTCCACAGTGGTTGCCCCTCTCAGATCATTTGCAGGTCCTAGAAGTGTAGATGTAGAAATTCCGTGTGATGGTCCAGAGTTACCTCCACTTCCTGGACCGTAAAAGAGTGTTAAGCACTCGATAAGCTTATCCAAAGGCAATGTAATTTGTGTTACTACATCATTATCGCCGTCGCCTTCTTCGGAGACGTATTCGGGCTGATCATCGTCGGCGGCAGCAGCGCTGGTGTCAAAAAAGAAGGACGAGAACAACGAGGTGCGAAAGAACGACTGAGCCACCATTGCCTGAGCTTCGTCAACAGTAAACACCAGCCCGGTATTACTTATTGTACACAACACCCTTGTGCGGAAACCAACTGCTCGAAGCATGTTGACAAGCGGACGAACGTTGTTTAGCTTGGCCTTGAATAAAGCAGGTGGAACATCGTCTTCAATTATGTTCGCTGCGGTCGCAACTCTGCTAGTCAGACCAGTCATCTATCTGGATACAAAAAGTGATGAAGTGTATTTCAAGGTATTAACTATTTTATAAAATGCATTGCAAAGAAGAAAGTGGCATTGACTGCGCAAAGCTTTAAAATCAGACTGACGGCAGATTGATTTCTGATCAGCGTTATCAATTTGTCGAAATATACTTCTCTTTTCGGGTTGTCGTTTTTTTTCTGTTCTTTATCGTGTGCTTCTCTCGTAATTGACATAAATGTTCCGCAATATTTTCTCAGCATCGTCGGGACCTGTTCAGCAGACTTCGAGTAAGTGTTTTCAAGGAAAAAGTTGACAGAGTAGCTATACTGAATTCGATAATACACCTGCGTATGTCTCCACTAAACTCAAAAACTTTGCGTATATACTACCACTTATAGCCGTTTATCAGCAGCTCCGCTTTGCAACTAAAAAGACAGGTGGATCCTCGCGCAATGGACGTGACTCGATTGGTCGGCGGTTGGGAATGAAGAAGCAGCAGAACGAGTATGTGATCCCAGGCAACATCATTGTTCGTCAACGTGGTACAAAGTTCCACCCAGGAGAGAATGTCGGCATGGGCAAAGACCACACATTGTTTGCTATGCAACCCGGGTATGTCAGGGTGTACACAGACTCGCGGATCAAAAAGGACAGACGCTACATTGCGGTTGCATTGGATAAAAACGACAACGCGTTCCCAAGAAGTGAATTCGACAAACGTGTTAGAGGGTTCTTCCTTGTCGATACTAACAGGATTGCGTCAGATCAGAAACAGCAATGGGAAGAGTACAAAGCTACTTGTGCTAGTGCAGATCAGCTAAACTAGACAGTATTCTTTCTGAAGAAGACAAACCCTGATCATGAAAAGTGCAGCATTTGAATTGTTGGATTTCTGCTCGTGTGCGTTCATGTCTAAAAACGTCTGGTTGTATATGTCATTAGTATCTATTGAGGTTTAAGAGAAGAATTAGCAAGATGGCCATGGTTAAGCGAAAATACAGAGAAAATTTAAATTGAGAGTACAAAAGATCAGTACGTACAAACTACAAGTGTACTCTGTATATGTTACTTTCGTTTGGAATTAATGTTTGTTGCATTCTCAAAGAAAACCAACAACCGTTGACTGCCGTTGTTGCTTATATATTAAAACGCTATAAAGAGCTTTGATCATATTATCTTTAGTAACAAATGTACTGCTTCCACTTACAACAGCAATTCGTAAGGTGTTGTGTTTCAATTCTGTGAACAGCAATCGTAATTATTGATTAGAATTTTAGTGAAAAATGGTTATGACCAATTCTACGCAAAAACTTTAGTTGGCAAAAGGAAACGATAACGCGCTCAAGTAAAATAAATCATGTAAATTATTTGCGCAAAAGTTAAATTCTATGGATAAATTTGTCGATAAGCGTATTTAGCATATACGCTGTTTATTGTATAGTTTAAGTATTAGTTTTAACCTCCTATCTTTTAAGTATATGCCGTTTTAAGTAATATGTTCACATTTCAATATTCTAACATCATATTTATTCAAATTATTTTTATGGCTTTTTTAAATTTTCGATCTAAACATGTCTTATTGAAATATGTATATGTTTGTAATTTACTTTCAAAGCAACAATAAAAATTAGAGTTTATTCCTTAATATGCGATACTTACAACTACACTGAAAGTTATGTTTTGTTCCAATTAGTTTAGAAAAATATACCCAATCTGGCTTGCCATCGCCAAGAGAGCGTACATAGGCTACAAGCTGCTCAGTCTCCGCAGCGGTCCATCTTGAAGAATAACCACGCGCTTTAAGACGACTAACCGCATTGCCTAGAACTAACATTGTGATTTCGAGTTCTGCTGCTGCTTGTTTAACAGTTAATTTTCCGGACAGGATGCGATCGGTGATTTCCGTCAGATCCATACCAGCCAACCGCTTTTTGTAGTAGGCGTGGCTTTGTATATATTTGCTTGTAAAAAGTGTCACTGAGTGACTCCAAGACGCTGAATCGTTCTTTACTTTTTGTATAACCTCTTTGATTGGAACCTTGCCAACATACTTGTCAACCAACTCTGTGATGCGTTGCTTTTCTTCTTCACTGATCGGTGTGTGAACACGCGTATATTGGTAGTATGTGCTACTGACAGTAGATGCGCCAAGAAGTGGTGATAGCTGCTTTGCAATATACCGGAATGTATGCCCCTGTGAACGCATTTGTACAACGCGATCTTTAGCTTCGTCAGTCCAGCGGAATTTGCCCTGAAGCATATTGTGCATATCAATGCAATCTCCAATTTTAATCCACATGTAGTTGGACACTGCACGGTAGTTGACTGGTAATGTTCTAGGGTACTTAGCCACAATAAAATCAGTCATCCGGTTGGCGTCATCCCAACTGAAAGTGTTTGCATCGTATATCCACTGACTTTTGTAATCTTCCATATCGCAGAGCTTCATACATTCAAGCTGATCCAGTCCCGTTAGTTTGCTGACCTTGACCCAGTCAATGCATCCAGCCGACATGTACTCCTCTTTGCACACCCGTGTCACCATTTCAACTTTTGACTTGTTGCTCACTGTGCTAGGGTGCCAATCTGATGCTTGAAGCATGTGGTAGTTATATATGCAACCTGAAACTGACTGGCCCAACTGCTTAGCAATGCTCTCCCATGTTGTATTGGCAACATCTGTCGACAAGGCAACAAGCTCGAACAGTCTGACTTTTTCCTCGTCCGACCATTGCGCGTACTTCCCGTACATTTTCTTGGCAGATCCCGCGCGCGCTATTTTATGTGTAGACACGAGATATAATGGATTAGTAAAGCGACATCGCAAGTAAACCGTGGAACATATTCTAATTGCATCCGCTTCATACCTTGTGTGTTGTGATCGCGTTTCATATTTTGATACTGATTTGGCGATTTGGTTTTGATATATCGTATAGAGTCATTAATGCTCATATTAGTATTGATACAATGATATAGCCGCTTGGTATCCTCTAGTGACCAGGTCTTAGTCAAATTAAGACCCTTGATAATGTGCCAGTTATACTTTGCAGTCCCAGGGAAAGTCTCCAGTTCACTGTCAATGCGCTCCCAGTCTTCGCCATGCTCAGCAACAAGCTGCTGAAGACGGTTGCAGTCTGAAAAATTAAAAAAAACACTCTGTAGACTGGCTAGCCTGTCGATAACCCGCTTGCGAACCAAATATTCTGGCAGGTTGGGAAACTCTGATGCTACAAGCTTAATAACGCGCATCTTGTTTTTGTTAACATCATGGCGATGTTTCCAGAGAAGATCTAACGTGTGCTGGGTATCGGCTTTAGACCAAACAGCAGAAGTACTTGTGCTCTCTGCACTGCGTTTATAACGGTTATAAGAGAACTGCAATCCTTGTGGGGTTATGATAAAAGGATTACGAAAATGAATTTGAGACCACGCTAATCCCTGTTTGCAAAGTTTTTGGAGATCCTCAAAGAATTCGCGTGACATGCGAGGTCTTTTAAAAAAACTTTGCTGCAGATTTGCTACTCTCAGGTTCGATGTTCATATACACGCCAATAAGAGACCAATCCAATGTTTCTGTGTTCTGAAAAGTATTTTGCAACAAGGACAACATCAGATCACGGTCTTTTGTGGCCATCTAAATGGCTCAGGCATCGATCTCAGCTTGTGAGGAGACATAGTGGGGTTAAAGGCACGCAAACAGTTGATCAGCGGTATACCAAAGTCGGTGGAGAGTGCATCACAGTTGCAAAACCCCTTTTCTATGTCAAAATATCGGTCGGGGCTGACCGCTGCCTCGGTAATCTTAATAGAGAGTTCCAACTGCTTATGTCTTTCAGCAGTATCCTCTGCAACAATCTGACTTAGAGCAGCTTCACTAATTTTAAGTGAGCTAGCCAATTCATGCCAGGGAACAACTAAACCCTTGTCTTCAAAGCTGCGAATGTAACGAACAATATTGGCTTTTGACTCGACACTTATGTCTGACAGCGACGTCAGCGTATAACCTCTGTAGAATAGGTTCAAGCGCGAGGACGCAGGTCGGATAAATAACTTTGCCCGATACAGGCCTACACACTGCGTTGTAAGTGCAATAGATAGCATTAATATATTAAATGAGTATTAAGGAATGCAAACAAGAAACAAAACTGGGCGTTTAAGATAATAAGCTCGCGCTTTTTTGTCCCATCGGTGATTGAGATCCAATACTTAATCAGTATTAATCTGATCTGCAGGTTTGTCTTTGCATTTATGGCAGCCTAGAGTCTTTCAAACTCAGCTGCCAACGTAAATAGGTGAACGAAACTATAATTTGTGTAAAAATCTAATAGACAATGCTTAATGTCATCTTGTAAGAAAACCTTATTCAGAAATCAACAGTTTTTATAATATATGCAAAGAAAAATTGTATTAACAATGTCTATTCCATGTAAACCGGCAAGCGGTAAGTCAAAAAACTGTCTTTTTTATTATAACTTCAATATGGTTTTTTTGAAAAGACAAACAAATATATTAATTAAATTCATCTGAACTGTTGCGTAGCTATATCACATTATATTGAACAGTCTCTTCACCAAATTGACATACTTTTCGTATGTCTTAGTTTTTAAAATAGCTTTAACAAGATTGTGGACATCATTGGTCTGTTGGTCTTTAAAAACTATTACAGAGAAATTTGGACAGCC
>JANBSE010000221.1:0-14678 GCA_027578475.1 Coemansia sp. RSA 2607
ACTTGACCACTTGCTGAGATAATACTCCTCAAAGTCGAAAGTCAAAAACATTGATACACTTTTTCCTGCCACTGTATAACGTGACAAGACTTCATTTAAAAATGTTTTCAATTCAATAATATTACCAGTTTTTAAACATAATAATCTAAAAATAAAGGGTTTATCATTAGTAAATCTAATTTTAGTAAAAAATTTCTTATTCCAATAATAAGTTGACATTTTAAAAATTGAGCAAAAAAATAAATTGTCAAAGTAAAAAAGTACTATCAAAAATATTTTACTTTTGCAGCAATGGCTATTTATAATAAATTTTAAACTATAATTTTATTTTTTTATGTGAGAATAAACCCCAATATAAAAATAAAAAGCCAATGTATTTTTATGAAATTATTTTTACAAAAACACTTATTAATTATAAAGTGCATAATATAAAATAAAATGTATTACTTTCATTTTTTTTATTTATATTCTTTTGCAAAATGCAATATAACATTTTTTTTAATAAAAATAGTTCAATTTTTTGTTCAACTAAATAAACAAACAGTTTTTTTTTATAAAAACACTAAAAATGTTAAACAAAGAAAATTGGTAAAAACAAAATTTTAAGTTTTTCTACAGCAAAAAGACCTGTTTTGTCAAGCAACCCGTTTTAAAAACTATCACCATTTATATAATTGCTTTTTTTACACATTTTCTTGACCCACCCTTTGCAGTTGCTGCAATCTTGATTACTGCTGCTACTCAAGATAGGTGGATAGTAAGAGTTGGTGAAGGTGGAAAAATGTCCAATTCAATATTTTTAAAATGATATAAATCAAAAAAAAAATTGTAATCCACTTTAGCTGCATATCTAACATTGCCAACATATTATTATACCTATCTTAATTGTTTAACCTTATACAATGGCAGGAAAGAGTGTATTAATGTTTCTGACTTTTAACTTTGGAGAGTAATATTTCAGCCAATTGTCTAGTTTGTAATAGAAGCTTAAATTCATTTGAAAGCCCTATTCTTGTAGTACATGTTGCAAATAGAATCAGGGGTTAGCTTAACTGACTAGAAAGTTATAAATATTTAAAAAGGGCTTCTGTTAATGATGAACTTTTTTCTTACATTGTTGTGATCTGTGCCCTGCATGTCCAAGGCAAGGCAAATTGGAGATCAAGAAGCAAGCTCAAGATCAGCTTACTCTTCACTTGACTCAAATGCTCAAACAATACACAGGAAACCAATCTAACCCCACAGTATATACAAGACATGTCTCAATATTATACAAGTGAAACCCAGGGAATGTTTTAATACAGAGTAAAGTGCAAATAACAGTGGTTTTACTATGATGGCATACTAAGAGAAGAAGGTTGACACAAGTATAAAAGAGAGTCATTTCAAGCAAGTAACAAAAGTTTCAATTGCCAATAAATATTTTTTGCTACTTTACTCATATTTAGTATTTGTTCCACAGAGACATCTCTTTGCCTCTTTCTTTAATATCCTATCACTGACACTTTCAGTGAAAACCCAACAATATTTTATGTTGAGTGTATTTTACTGGAATTTATGTGAGCACTGTAATTAATAAGTTATTAGGATGCCAATATGACTATGCAAATTTAATTTTTATATTTTATTTTCATAGCTTCAAATACAAAGTAAATAGAATTAGTGTCACATTTTACTGCTGGTTCATACCATGGAAATAAAGCAAGTAACTACCCATATATTGATATATAAAAATGTTGATTGGTTGATCGAGATCAAGCGAGGTTCATCTGAAATGAGATGTTTTTTGTTTGGCTCTCACTGGCAGTATTCTTTTTTCTTTGTTTAAATCGCATTCTTTTTTATCTACTAGTTTCGAACCGCCAATACTCGCTCGAATTTAGTTTACTACGCTAAATTACTTTAATTTTACAAGTTTGACACAGCAGTTGCCCTACGAATGAGCCAGGACAATCCCATTCTTCCCTCCGAACCACTAGCGTTGGAGCCTGACCTGCTAGCCGCCGCAGTCCAAGCAGAGGAACTCCTGGGCAATGAGGAGAAAACCACTTCGGGCCATTCATTGTCTCCTCGTCGCGCAAGCAAAGTGCGCCGTCGCCTCGACAATCGTCACTTTGGACGCAGTGAGTCTTACGAGAGGCATAGTGACCATGAAGGGCGCGAAGATGCAAGAACAAGTTATGAGGAGCACGCGAAAGCGCCACAATATCATCGCCATGGCAGGTCAGGTGAAGGCGATTATTACGATGGCAGAAGAGAGGGCCGTTCGCACAGCCCTAGACATGAACAGCGTGGCTATTCTGACGAGCACGGCTATGCTGGCCGTGGTAATGGACGACCAATTCACAGAAGGTATGTAGACTGTAGACACCAGCAATCCGCTGGCCAGGTTGCTTTACTAAGCATGTGCTAATCTGTCCGCTGGCATCTTTTCCGCTCTTTAAATGGGCTTTTCTTGCCAACTCTGTAGATCAAGAGAACGTGAGCAGAAGGTAAGAACCTCATTTTTTTACGTGCCTTATATTTTGGCTTCTCAACCTTGAATGGCTTGCGAATGATTGACTAACAAACTCACTTTGACTTCCCGCAAACCACATAGCCTGCTCCGGCACCGTCGCGCGTGCTTGGCATATTCGGCATGAGCAAGTTCACAAACGAAGACAGCCTGCAGGAGATGTTTGGCAAGTTCGGACCGGTCGAAAAGATCCAGATTATCCGCGACCCCAATGTAAGGAATCAACAACAACAACTTATATCAGTTATCATCAGCAGCAGTCTCTTCAGCAAAAAAACAAAATTCATAGCATACAGACACCGAACCTGACATCGCATTGATTTCCACCACCAACAACAAACAATACCCATTGCATTTATTTGATACCGCTCGCGTATCTTTAGGAGGGCCGCTCGCGGGGCTACGCATTCATCAACATGGTCAACGTGGCCGACGCCCAGGCAGCGCGCGACGCCACCACCGGCACCATCCTGCACGACCGCAAAGTGCGCGTAGATTTCTCAATCACCACAAAGCCGCCCAGAGAAAACGGCGGGCGGTTTTCGGAAGGACGCGGCAGAAACGAGTACAGAAACCAGCGCAGCCACCAAGACACACGCAGATACGACCACGGCTCCTTCTCGCACCGCTTCCAGCCATACTCCGCTGACAATGATGGTCCGTACGGACGCCGTCGTCCCAATACGCGCGATAGGCGTCGCAGGGACGAGCCTCTTCGCCGCTACCAGTCGCGCGATAACGACAGACAGTGGGCGCGCAGCAAGTCGCCCGGCTTCCACAGAGCTTCAATGCGCGCGGACCATGACATTTACCGCGGGTCGTATGGCCAGGAGAAGCAGCGCTATGGGAATGGCGCTGGTTCACGTAGAGACGAGCGTGAGCGCCAGCACGACCGCGGCCGCAGCCAAAGCCGCGGAAGAGCGGCGCGTGGTGGCGAATATATCCCCGCGCCTGCCTCCACTAGACCGCCTCCTCCATACTAGGCAGAGTCTCGCTCTTTTTGTTTTACTCTCTTTACATCTTTTTTTTTTTTGTTCGCACTATAGTTGATAATAGCTAAAGTTAAACTGTAGACAATGCCTTTACACTAAAGAGTGACACCCAGACTAACTGGACGTCGATGCCCGAAGAATTGACTACGACGCCGCCCGGAGTTTCCGGTGCCTTTAGCGCCTTGTGTCTGGGCAAAGAAATTCGAAGCAGGCTTGACGCTGGCAGACACGTCCTCATCATCCGCCCATACCACAGGCACTGCCTTATCTTCCAACAATTTGACGCAGGTCGACCAGCTGAAGCGGATAATCCCAGGGTATCCAAAAACACAGTCGAGCGACTCCCGAAGCCACTTTATAGTGTTGGGGTCTCCCGGATATCCAGAGCCATAAACGGTTGATAACTTGTCCTGCAGCTTTGACTCTGCAAAAGCCCAATTAGACAGGTGAGCATCTCTGGTAACCTTTGCGCAGATACTCGCCGCACTAACTATTGGAAACAGCGAATCCGCCTTCTTCGCAACAGTGATTTTAATTCCGGGAAACAGTGTTTCCAACTTTTTTTGGTACGTAGCTGGCGGACCCACTGTGTCTATAAAAACGCGTCGCACGTTGATACCCTTTGCAAGAGTATCTCTGAGAAGCTGTATTGTCGCGTCATGCGCAAGCGCATTCAGGTTGTACTTGTTTCTTCTTAACATACAAAGCGAGATATCCTGCGGTGAAATGCATCGGATCGACCATCCGCTACTTTCGCGGACGTCAGGCTGCTGCAACCGGGCAAACAACCGGTCACGCTGCTCCTCAGTCAGCTGCTTGGAATCGGCAAACCCTAGCGAGCTAAGCTCATCGTAGTAGCTTTCTTTACAAAAGCATGTAGCGTAGACCATTGGACCAAGCACTGGACCCCGACCTGCCTCATCCACGCCAAGCACATATTCGTCGGACGTGTCGCTTAATGGAAGCGGCGAAAAGAAAGTGTACGATTTTGTTTGTGCCTCATTGATCGGAAGTCCCAACGAGGAAAAGACAGAAAGATCGGTCAAAGTAGCCTTCACCCGCTTGGATGGTGGAGCAGCTGCCAAGCGCTTATGAGTGCCCTCAGAGTCTGACACATCATCATCACTGTCGCAAGGTCTCACACGTGAAATCTGAACAGCCATTTGAACTAGTTAATAAAAAGTAAGAACTAGGAATAGTTAAACATTCTGGTTATGAAGCAAAAAAAAGTGCTAAAGACAATAACGCGTTTTTTTAAAATCGATTACTTTACTCAACAATTGACAAACAGTATGGGTACCAATCACGTACCACAAAGCTATAACCATTTATACACGCGATGGTGGCTGATGAGCTAACGTCGCCTGAATCTAGGAATCAAGATCACATTATAAATAGAAGCCCTTATCAGAAGCGGGTGCGCACAAGTGAGTAAAGGTTTTCCTTGTATTATGTTTGAAAATATATTTGAGATTATTGATGCAAGAATAGGTCAGCCAAAATTTATCACAAAAATTTTGTATGCCAACCATTTATAGAAGCCACATATGGTGTACAAGTTACAGTATTTTTAACTGTGTTAACATAATTACTTAGTTCTTGTATACTACAAAACTTGATCATAATAAATTGAAAAGTAGCCTGCGCAGTTTTTAAAATTGAAAATTATTAATGAAATGTGACTTATGGTCAAGAATTTCTGGTAGTGCTATGATACAGTGGCAGGGAAAAGTGTATCAATGTTTTTGACTGTTGACTTTGAGATGTAATATCTCAGCAAGTAAACAAGTAAATAAAAAGTGGTTATTTTTATTTGAAAGCCCTATTGTGATAGTACCATTTGCAAATAGAATCACATGATTACCTTTACTAAATACAAAGTTATGGGCATTTGAAAACGATGTGAACATTGATACACTTTTTCCTGCTATTCTAAAAAAAATAATAATTGTTTCTTAAATTTAATAAACAAGCATATGTCTAAGTAACAAATTTTTATTCTACAACCCTACATACTCTGCATGTATTACTACTTATTTATTGCACTTTAACCCATTTATCCAATCATATCCCTGACATAAAAATAAAGTAAGAATAGTATCAATTAGCAATATTATACTGGTAGTAGCTTCTGAAAAATCATTACCAAACTTATCCTAAGTATAGCCAGATATTTTTTTCTTGATATCTGATTGTTTTCCAAGAACTTTGTTGCAAAACTAAACTACCAACCAAAAATTATTGCATGGGGTAGGCTAACTTGCAATCATATTTAAATTGCTGGAAAAATGAAAACACAAGCAATTGTTGCCAAATTGCTTGAGAAGAAGCTTTTCACATGTGTCGATCTTGTTAATATACATAATAGTTTATTTGCAAAGAATTGGTGTATTGATCTAAGAATTAAGAAACATTAGTCTTTCACAATAAATATGAGTGAGAATTTTGACTAAGTGAATGTCAATAAAGAATGCACACTAGTCAACTGGAAATGTGTTTTGTAATTATAACATACAAATATCAATCTGTTTGGTATAAATATATTAATTAACAGCTGGAAAAATGATGCCGTAAAAACAAAATAGTGCCATATTTGCAAAACAGACATGTTTAAAGATAAAAATGATAAACTTTAAAGCTGCATCACTGTTGAGAGAATTAATTAAATTTACTAAAACAAAAACACACATGACCAGCATCACCGGATAAACATTTTTAATGTGATCTTATTTTTTAATTAACTGATTATAAAATTAGAATTGACTAAATGTTGATTTTCAGAATTGTAACAACAAGCATAGCTCAAAATTACTTCCAGAATGGCAAACTGAGCAGCTATTTGAAATTAAAAGTTAACTTGCACAGTATTTAGAATTGAAAATTACTAATGACATGTAAGTTATGGTTAAGAATTTTTGGTAGTGCTATGATATGTGACTGCCTATTGGTGTGAACAAACACTGGGTAAGAAATGTGGAAACATAATACACAATCTCCAAAAAAAATGTAAGATAGTAAAGGGCAATGGGCTTAATTGTTACACACAAGTTAGTTTTAACAAAGGTTATTAAATGTAGGATTAAATAATATTAATATATTAATTCTATTATTTTTAAAGAACAGGAAAAGTGTATCAATGCAGAGGTAATTTTCAAATACCCATAACTATATGTTTAGTAAAACTAAGAACGTGATTATATTTGCAAATTGTACTATCACAATAGGGTTTTCAAATAAAATTAGCCCTTTATTACAAACTGGTCAACTGGATGAGATATTGATCTTCAAAATCAAAAGTCTAAAACATTGATCCACTTTTTCCTGCAACTGTATGCCTTATGTTGCTACTGCATGTAAAATTGGTCTTTTGCTAATAATTACAGTAAGTATTAAGTAAATACTACACATGATCACTGCCAACCTATTTAGGCAAAATATGTTCAGCATTTTTTATTACAATTTCCCAGATTTCAGTATAATCAGTAATCCACAAAGCCACATAAAATTTATTTTTAGTTGGAAATAACTGGGTCAAACTATTTAATCTTTGTTTACTACATTTTGTTATCAAATCTTTATCATTCCAACAATATTCTAGTAACACTCGATCTGAGTCAAAAGTAAATAATTCAATGTAGTTGTCATTCTTAAAGTACTTTCTAAATACATGATTAAAAAATAATTCTAACTCCACAATAGTAGCAGTAGGCAGACAATATACTTCACTTATTTTTTTACCTTCAAATTCTACTTGTTTAAAAAAACAAGAATCTATATTGTCAATATCATACATTGTTAATATTCTTGCAGTAAAATTAATAAATAAAAAATTTAGATATTCTAATATTGTCACTACTTGAAAATACAAGCTTATTTATATCTTAAGTCTTATTGTAAGAATATTACAACAATATTCGTCCTCTATTTTAAGTTCGAATAAAACACGCAAGTAGTATTGCCATTGTTTTATAATAAAAAGATATGAGTGTTTTAAAGAAATGTAAAAGTTTTTTATTCAATAAGAAAATGAAAACCTTTTAATGAAAATATTTTACTTTTTATTTTTTTTAATTTATATTAGAGTATTTTGTCTTTGTTCAATAAACATGTTTTTATACATTTTTTCTATTACGTTTGTGCCAAAAATCGTTAAGAATTTTTTTTTCAAAAAATTATACAATAGGTTATTATAAATATATGTTTATGTTGGTGTCTTTAATTAATTTTTTTAAATATTTTATAGAAGAATTTAAATAAAGGAAATACAAATTATTATTTATACAATGATCAAATATAATAATGGGTTTTTAAAAAAAATTATTGGATGATCGCTAGTTCAAACCTTTAAACTGCTTTACATAAAATACAAAATGTTTTTTAAAAGCGTGAAATTTATTGCTTTTAAATTTCTTTGACAAGCAGCACTGTTTGGAATACAAAAGAACAAAATGTCGGAAGCTTAGGCTAAACCGCCGCTCACATGAAATTCCCAATACCAATATGTTGCAGTTTGCGCATATTACTTTTAGAGCTCCTATCAGCTGGTTCACATGAATTATGCCCATACTCCAATCTAGCCAAAGTATTCTAATATTGTTTTTTGCAATATTTTAATAATATATCTATTGGCAAAAATAATCAGTTATTCAAAGGTTTTTCAAGGCATTCCGTATAGATATCATGGGAAAGCGTCATTCAAAGCAGAATACTTCGTCAAGCGTGTTTACATATGCCGAGCGGCAAATGACAGACTACGGCACAAAAACACAACGGCTTGGTCTCGACTCTAAGCGAAAATTCGACGCCTGCCAGTTATGTTTGGCCACGGCTCGCACACCAATGCTCTGCACCAAGGGCCACATATTCTGCAGGGAATGCGTGTTTCAAAACGTACTCGAACAAAAGCAGCAGATTGAGGCAGCTAAAAGGGAGTATGCGACTTTTGTAAAAAAGCTGCAAAGGGAGACGGCGGCAAGCGAAGAGGCCAAAGAAGCAAAAGAAATGGAAAAGTACGCCAAAAGAAAAGTTGGTATTTCTATTGAAACAAAGAAACGCAAGGTTGAAGACGGCGACAAAGACGAAAAGCGGAAAAAGCATGTTAAGCTGCTTGAAGACAAGAGCGATAGAAGGTTGGAGTCTCCGCAAGCTTTAGAAAAGACCGAGAATATCATTCCTTCAAACGACGAATCTAAAGAGATGACCGTGCAGCGGAGCTTCTGGCTGCCGAGCAAGGCGCCCGAGGCCAAGCAGACAGTAGCCGACCCGTCAGAAAGAACTGTTCAGTGTCAGTCGTCAAGTCCACATGCGCTCAAAATCAAGGACCTAACAGCGGTTGAATTCCGGACGCTCGACAGCGGCGAGAAGCTCTGTCCCTCGTGCGACAAGGCGTTTTCAAACAGCACCAAGATTGATGTGCTGAAGCGCTGCGGCCATGCGCTGTGCCACCGCTGCGTCGTTAATTTTGTCGAGCCGGCCAGCGCGTGCTTCGTGTGTCAGAAGAAAGTTGTCAGCAAGGATGTTATCAGGCTTGACTCGGATGGTACCGGGTTTTCGGGCGGCGGTGGTCAGATGGTTGCAACGCGGTATGATAGCGCGCTGCAGGCATAGTGGTTTGTAGTTTTTTTTTTTTTAATATTCTTGTTTGGTAAAATGTCTCTAGTTTGCGTCATCTGCGTTCTCCGAGTCTTGGTCTTCTGGATCCTCATAGCCTTCGTGCTCTTCTTCGCTCTCATCGCCGTAATCTGATACAGCCTCCTCTTCCTCCTCATCTTCGCCAGCCTCTTCATCTGCAGCTTCACTACCATCAGCCTCATGCTCGGAGGCAGCCTCTTCACTGGACGCCCGGCTGCTTGCTGCACTTGTCTCGTCCGCACCCTGCTCTGCTGCATCACCAACAGTCTCAGCACTATCTGTAGCTCCCGGGATGTTCTGCTCGATCGCAGCAAACGCAGACTTTGCTGCTGCCTCATTAGGGAATCTCAGGGCAAACGTGGTCGGCGTCTTGCTGTCTGCGTCAAAACACGCAAACCTAACAAACCTGCGCTCGCACACAGCCTTCATCCCAGCAAACATCGGAGCATTGAGGATGAGCCGGAAGGTCAGATCGGTGCGCATGACCATGCGTCTCCGCTTGTTGTCGTTGTGCTGGTTGATTTTGAACTGACCGCCGCCGCGCTCCTTCCAGTTGCCGCTGGCGAGTTCAAAGAGCTTTCCCTTGGTGGTAAACCGACATGTTTCGTCCTCTTCGAACGTGCGCACAGGCTCGGTCGGGCTTGTTGGCTCAGCCGGCGCGACCGATGGGGCGGCGGTTGATTCGAGCGTCTCGGCACCCTGTGTCGCCAGCATATCCTCGAACGTTTTTGTAGACTGTTTTGGGCTGAGTACCTTGGTTTGTTCATCCTGCTCGTCTTCCTTTTCTTTTTCACCATCCTCTCCATCGTCCACTGCTGCTGCTGCCTTGGATTGTTCGGTAGACTCCTCTTCTACATCCTTTTTAACCGCGTATTTTGCAAAGCCACTGGTAGCGCTGGTGTATGCAGCAAATGGTGATGCCTTTTTGGCGGCACTGGCAAAGCCAAAGCCCATGCCAAACACTTTGGTAGGTGCTGGAGTAGGCGCAGGTGCAGGCACCGACACCGACTGGGGCTCCGACGCCAGCTCTATAGCCTCGACAGAGTGCGCAGCGTCAGCAGCCGCTTCGCTCCCCGACGAGCTTTCCTGGTCATCGTCGCCCTTTTCAGCATCATCAAGGTTCACACGCGGCTTTTTAGCCGGACTCGATGCCGTGGGCAGGGGCGAGGGCGGAGCGCTGCTGGGCTCGTCTGCTTCCTGGGGCGTCGAAATGAGCAGATCTTCATTTGCGTCCACTGCTGCCACTGGTGTGGTTTCCGACCCCTTGATGCTGTCCTGCCGCTTGCGCTTTGTCTCGACGGTCTCTGCCTCGGTCATAATAATAAACTGATAGAATAAAAAACTATAAACTTTAAAATTGAGAAAAAGTAAATAAAAATATAGTGAAAATAGTTGAACGCGCTCAAAAATTGCCACTTTGTTATAAAATGGGTTGATCTTTCCGATGGGGTGTTGGATTTTTTGGGCGTGGTCGCACCTCCAGGGATCTTTTTGTAAAAGAACCTGCATTATTTCTTTTAGCAAGGATATAGAAAAAAAGCCTATTTGGCATCATCGTCCTCATCCCTTTGGCTGTCGTACGCGCCGTAGGCACGCAGCCGGCGCTCGCGCTTGATGCGGCGGATTTCCTCTGCGCGACGCTCGTTGCCTACAATATCCTTGGCATACACAAACGTGCCAAAGCCAACGGCAATGATCGCCGACCATGCAAGCAGAATCGACCGCGGGTTGCTCTTGATAAGACCCATATTGAAAGTGTGAATGTAAACAAGGTTAGGCAATAAAAAGCGAGTATTTATTGACAAGAAAGGAAGACTCTGCGGGTTAGAAAGCTAGCGGACCAGCAGAAACAAGGGGAGATAAACATTTTGTCAGCCCACTTTTGTGGTTTGAGTACTTGCGAGTGGGATTCAGCTTGCGTATCATGTGACGATATATGACATATACAGCTTCGTGGCTGTATTAGCCAGTGCCCCCCGCCTTTATACAAATTGGACGTCACGTCCTGGAGAAGCAATTATCCACCCTGCTTGCTTCCTGGCCAGTGCGATGCACGGAGCAGAGAATGTGTAGCACCGGCGAAGGCGACGACGGACAATACGAGTGGCGAAAAAATGAGGCGGCGCGAGGGCCACCACTTTTTACGTAGCGATTGTGGTGGAATGGGAGGGGAGCAGTAACTCATACTTGGCATTCTCTACGCCGTCCAGCAGGTATTTAATGTATAGCATATAGCCTTTCTTCCTGCTTCGTTGCGAGCAAAACCTTGTCAAAATATACTCTTATCAATCTACTCATGTCTCTATCAAAACCCTACTCGATTATCCTATTCTTTGTTCTAGCGATAGTTGCCACATGTGGCATACTGGTTGCAGCAGCCGACGACATAAATGTGCAGCCATCAAAGAGCAGCACGGGAATTTCTGTTGCATCCAAGACTGGCTCGACTCAGACCAGGGTTGTCACCCCTACGCATTCGATCACCGGCCACATTATCTTCCAGAGCATTGTATCGACCTCAGCGCCCGAAACTACATCATCCGCCTCAGCCAGCGCAACCGATACCTCGGTATCACCATTATTGACACACGATGAATCCTCTGCAAGCACATTGCCGCCATCATCGCTCGAGGCACACGCGCAGGAAGAACTCACAGCGGAGTGCTCAGCTGCAGGCGTCGAGAACTGGGACCGCAACCTGCAGATAGGCGGTGTGTTTATAATACTATTTGTTGGCGGTCTGGGTGCAGTGCTCCCGATAGCATGCAGATACGTGCATTGGCTAAACGTCAGTACTCGAGTGCTAGCAACCGGCAAATTCTTTGGTGCTGGTGTTATTCTGGCCACCGCGTTTGTGCACATGCTTGGTGGAGCTACTGAGACGCTCAAGGACGAGTGCCTTGAGGGCCGCATGGGTGACTTTGACGCGTGGCCAGGGTTCCTTGCCATGCTGGCTATCTTGGCAATGCACCTGATGGAACACTTGCTGACGATGCACTTTGTGCACAACGGCGCGACCAACGAGGGCACACGCGTGGCGAGCCCCGGCGATGCCACACCGATGGACGTTGAGGAAGCCGGGGGCGAGAAACACGCAGCCGGGCACGTGCACATGCTCCTGGACACCGACCAGCGGCGCAAACGGCTGTCAACTTACATCCTCGAGCTGGGCATCGCGCTGCACTCGGTGATTGTAGGCATGACGCTGGCGGTGACCGGCGGCACGGGGTTCAAAACGCTGCTAGCGGCAATTAGCTTCCACCAATTCTTCGAGGGCATGGCGCTGGGCACACGTATCGCGGCGTTGAATTTCGCCCGCCGTCCGTTCCTGACGGGTCTGCTCAGCGCATGTGTGTTTGCGCTGACGACGCCGCTGGGCCAGGTCATTGGCATTGCGATTCGCCAGTCGTTTGCTCCCAGATCGCCCAACGCTTTGCTGATCATGGGTGTGCTTGATGGGCTGTCGGCGGGGATTCTGATGTACTCGGCGGTGGTCAATTTGCTTGTTGAGGAGTTTGCATCGCTTGAGTTTAGGAGTCTTGGCGGCAGATCGAGGATACTTTATTTTTGCGCAATGTACGCTGGGTGTGCCGCAATGTCTGTTATCGGCAAGTGGGCGTAGGAAGCCAGCTTTTTGTATTGGCTACATGATTTCCTAGTCAAGTTATATTAAATATTTCCTGTTTAAGCACTAGCCGTCAACCACATTCGACGCAGTCCAATTTCCGCTTGAAAATCAGCTGCTTTGTTACTGTCTACAGGCTGAAATCACCAGTTTTGTATGCACCGTTTCGGCCAGAAGGTTGCCAATCCCACGCATTTCGGCTACTGGAACCAAACTTTTGGATTGGAAATAAACCAACTTGGGAAAGAGTAGTGAGCATGTTGCGGCGTACTAACTGGATAAGTGATTTGTAGCAGCAAATCATTTTTTACAGTTTATAGAAGATATTGCTGTGTTTAGCAAGTTCTCTACAGAATGCTATTGAGATATTGGGCTTCACGCAATTGCAATGTGCATCAAGTGCGTTTGCATACGGATATGGTCGAGTAAAATGAACTCGGCACGGAGATTAGCTAAAATAAAAGTGATTGCCCATGTCGTTCCCATTTCCAGTATTAAGGGAATTTTTGCGCTTTTTTCACTTTTTCATTCTAATTTCTCAATATTCAGCTTTGCGCACACGCATCCACAGTGCTTGACCTCCCCTGTGAAACTAAATTGGATTGGTCGTTGTGCAAAGCCAAACTGTTCTTGCGCACACACACACTCAAAAACACCTGCACATATTTAACCTCTGCCGATGCACGTCGCTTATTAAGTCAAAGTAATTTCCCCACTTGTTTTTTTCTCTTCCATTGTACACCCTATTTTTGCACATATCCCTTATTCTCTAGACAATGCCCATCTCATATGTTATGATTTTTGAGCGCACAGGGCCGGAGAACGTTCTCTATGTCTCGGCAAACTGCTACCAGGTGCTCGGATACCGGCCCGAGGAGATGGTCGGTACGAGTGCACTTAACTACTCGTACGACCCACACGCCAAGCACTACAGCTGCCAATGGCCCGCCGACAATCCCGAGCTGGGCGTCACAATGCTGCCGCACAACATGCAGCGCAAAGACGGCAGTGTCGTCTACGTGCATGCACTCTCGATCAACTGCACCGGTCATCTGTTTACAATAGTAGTGGCGTACCCGGAGCTCGGCGACATCCGCGTAAAGGACTCGATTTTGTACAAACTGCAGTACGAGGTTGACTATGAGAGCAACTCGGAGAGGTCAAGGCTGGCCACAAGCGACATTGGCTCGGTTACATCGACGGACACTGAGGAGGCCAGGCACGAGGATATTTTCTACCCAAAGTACCCCAAGGTCACCAAGGAGTCGCTGCGGAAGGCGCATGTATATACCGCACGAGCGTCTCGCGCCAAGGCGTGTTTTGTGCTGAACTGCGTCGAGGAGGACAGCCAGGGACCCGTAGTGGAGTTTGTGACAAACTCAATCAGCAGCGTGTTTGGCGGCGACCTCGATGGCCACGAGATTGTCGACCAGCCGTTTTTCACACTTGTCGCTCCTGAGCACATGACCAAGGCTGCGGTGTTTATGGACAGCCTGCGGTCCAACCACACGCCGCAGCTGTGTACGCTGCATCTCCGCAGAGATCCGTTTGGCAACAGTGATGACTCGAGGGTGGTCGGCGTTGAGCTGTTTGGCGCTTCTTCTGGCGACAAGTTTGTCATGCTGTGCCAGAAGACGCGCACTCTCGATGACATTGCGCAGAAGGAGGCGCCGTACATGTCGCTGGAAGAGATTGTCTCATCAGACTACGAAAGCTCAGACATTAACGAGGCTTGGCACCAGCTCATGTGGTAGAGGAGCGTTGCCATGTTTATATCTTTTTAATATAGATATTTGTAATACTTTTCCCCCTCACCTTGGTTTAGTGAATCAAAATTTACACTTGCAATTGTCTACTGAAAAAGAAACGCGGAGAGGTGCTAAATGAAAAAGGGGAAAATATGGTTTGTTTTGGA